>JAMXBD010004346.1:0-68135 GCA_024138025.1 Combretum micranthum | reverse complement strand
AGTAAGTCTAAGCAAATATCATGACCAAACAAACAGTTCAACAAATGTCCTCGGACTAATCGAAGACGGACAATAACCTTATTTTTACAATGTGTCTCACTACTTTTAATAAGATAAACAAATTGAAGTACCAATATGTTTTTTCCCTCAAAAAGTCCCAATCTCCTAAACTGAACCAAAAAATCTATGACTTTATAAAAATGATATAAGTCCAGATAAATTACAGAAAAACTATAATAGAACACATAGCTCATTCTACAACTCCGATATGGCATAACCGGTTTCTTCTCTTTTTTCAGAGTTTTGAAAGCCACCTTTCAAAAAGCCTAATATATTTCTTTGGTTTAAAATTCAAGTGATTAGATAATAAACACATATCGAGGAAAAAAATTAAATATGAACAAAATACGAAAAAGACAAATAACTCCTTCAAATTAAGTTCTAAATTGGGATAATAACTGCAGACTTTTATAAATTACATGTAACCCTAAACTTCACTAATGTAGCAAATAACCTCAAGCTTCACAAGTAACTAACCAAAACCTAACCTCATTACAAAATTATCTAGTAGGCTTGCAACCTCCAAACATTGACCTTAATATCCTTCATATTTGCCTCAAAAAGGAACATCTTAATTTTACTAATTTATTAAAGCTCTCAGGATTATTAACAATCTTCGCATTTAGACTTAGGACCAAAGTATAAATATTATTTCTTAAAAGCCGGTCAAACAACTTGACCTAAGGATTTCTCTTTTCTTTTATTTATCTTTTCTACTTTTCTTAATTTTAGCCGGGACCAAAAGCAAAGACATTCACGTGATGGCTACCGGCTGAGAACTCATCTTTATTAAATTTTGCCCGTCAATTACTTCAAAGATACCCTACCTAACACGAGAGTGATCAGAGCAATAACCTTAAATATATAATAGTTTATAAACCCATCCTAGGACGGCGTTAAGAGGTCCCCTTATGGGCCGCACACAACGTAAGCTCCACCACCTTTATAATTGCTATCATTATTTTCCTTTAGGTAGAAGTTCAAAGGCGTGCATAGGGTGGGAAATGGGGTGAAAAATAGCCGAACAAAAAGGCTACAATACGTACATTTGTACAATGCAATAACTGTTCTTACCCAAAAACCTCAATGTATGCCCCCCAGAAAAACAACTGAAGAGCATAATCCATGCAAAATAGCAGCTGAATTCTTCTCTATATCCATTAAATGGTTAATGAAAAGGAAGATATCAAAAAATACAACCTGTCACAGCACTCCTAGCAATATTAAGAAACTGAGATGGGGTGGGGGCTGGCCTTGAACAAGTTTTTTCCAGCAAATTTCCAACACACAATAACATCAATACAGACATACAAGTTCAAATAGTTATTTTAATTTCAAAGAAGCCTAGATGGCAGCAAGGTTCTTCAAATATACCATTTAACTTCATAAAAACACACTTCATCCACGGCTTAAGCATGTTTGATTGTTTGCACTCCTCAGCGAAAGATGAGAAATCATTCCTGAAAACAATAAATGTTAGGAAGCATAGTCGGCTCTTGAATCCTTCTACGTCACCAACAGCATGACTAAAAATACATATATAGCACATACAGACAGGGACAGGACTTACTAACATGTAGCCTTATTTACATACAAAACCAGCCGACCAGAAGACGGAGCTCAGAAGACTCCTTCAACCATGGAAGTGTAGTCATCAAAGGACCAGAGATCGACGGCATTTCCACCATCCTGGGTAGTGTCTCCAGCAAACAGGGCTTCCATCGAAGGATCATCACCCCAGGCTCCATCAAGAAATGGCATCTGGAACAGCTTCATCTGGGAATCGAATGCCGAAAGCTCCTCGGAAAATGTCTTGGGAGCATTTTTCCCTTCAGCTATGGTTTCAAGAGAATCAGAATTCAATTTTTTCCTTGAGGCATCCTCATAAGGAGACTCATCAGTTTCAAGAGCTGCTGAAAGAACAGAGGAAACATCTGGTGTTTTAGGGCCATTGTCCCCCCAACCAAAATCAGAACAGTCAAAGGAATTGCTGCCTTGATCTGAATTGAAATACACGGAAGTGCTATTAGCAGGGGCAAAAGATTGCATTCTTGAAACACCATTAGCATTCAAAGATTCCACATAGTTGAACTGGTCGGTTGGTGGTTTTTGTTCCATGAATCCCATAGTGTTGTAGTAATCCTCATCAGCATTATTCATCAAGTTGAAACTTTGGTTCAGACTTGGTAGGACATTGTTCACATTTGTTTTGGGGAGCTGCTTCTGTGTGTTTACTTTAACTGTGCATCTTGATGATGAATTAGGTGTATCTTCAGGGAAATTAACCTTGGCTTTCTTGCCACGAATCCTGCGAGCCTCAGCATCATATGCTCTGGCAGCTTCTTCTGCTGTGTTAAATGTCCCAAGCCAAACCCGGACTCCTTTTCTGGGGTCACGGATTTCAGCAGCCCATTTACCCCAAGGGCGTTGTCTTATACCCCTGTACTGATTCTTTCTCTTTCTCTTGGCAGATTTCTCAGCTTGCCCATTGAATTCCACAGATTTATTGGTCACAGAGCCTTAAATGATATAGAAGCAACTTTTATACACAATTATGAAGATTAAAGAAAGCCATTAAATAAATATAACTATAAGTTATATGCTGAATATAAACAGTGATAACGGCATCTATTAGAATATAAGCATGTAGAAAAAGTGCAACTTCAAGAAAAACAAATTTACTATCAGTTCATAACAAATAACATCTACATGCTAAGAGACTGCATCTAATTCATGAATATGAAAACACGACACAATTGAATAACAAAAAATAGAACAATAGCCTAGCTTAAAATTTCAGTCAAGCCAACAGCAAGAAATCCACAATACTACAAATTAGAAAAAAAATACATTTAAGACAATCCATGGTTTGCAATATATAACTAAATTATCAATGGATGGTATCATCCTTCAAGCTACAACAATACATATTAATTATCCCAGATCAAGAATTATAAGTACGATCAAGAGCTACCAAAAATACTATAATTTTACACTTAAGCGCAATTAAATGGAAAAGGGTATATCACTTCAAAATCTAATGATCAGACCATTTTATGGGTATTATACTCCTATATCCAGTAACTTGCCTAAAATTTCTCAATTTGGTACATGAACGAGGAACTGTATGATTACTGACTCCTCAAGTAAAACTTACTCAAATACTAATTACATTATATCAATTACCAAAATACCGATACAAAATCGCATCTTTAATGGGTGATTCACGAATTGCACGTGAATCTCATCTTAAAAATACAATTCATTAACAGATATGAAACGCTTATTAAAATGTGATTCACTTACAAAAATTAAATCGCCCTTTCAAGATGTGATTCATCTTAAAAAAACACAAAACACCTTTTGAAAATGCGATTCAACACTTTTGGCTCAATCGCATCTTCAAAGGGCGTTCGTGTCTAAATTTGCGGAACGACTGTTCAATATGCGATTTTCCATCAGTATTTATGTAATTATTTTTATATAATTTGAATTTGTGTAATTTTTTTCCACAAAGTTGGTAGACACTGTTTCACCCGCATGAAGCAATAGAACCTATTTTTCATTTCCGCCCTGCTAATGGGTCAAGATCAGCCAGTCAAACATTGAGATACAAATTAAAATTAACCCAGTGGTTGAATGAAGGAAGAAATTTTCACAAACTAAAATTAGGCAATTTTTTTTTTTTTTTTTTTGTGCCCATGGGACATAGTTAGGCTGCATGTAAACTATAACCAATAAATCTAGGACTAGGATTACAGATGAACAAAAAGAGAAAATAAAAACATAATTTGCAAATCAAAATCCGTGGCTTGAACATCAACAGCTACCTAAATATATGATTAAATATTTTTTCCCCCTCTGGAAATGATTAACATAAACTGAATTTCATCACATATATATATATATATATATGTAATATTAACAACCTATAATAATTGCAGAGAAGAATTTAATGCATAATATACCCAGAATCTTTCTATAAACGAAAAAAAAAGTTAAAAACTATTTAAAAAAAAAAGAAATTTTACACGAATTACACAAAAAAAATACATCACTTCATGAAATCGAAAATATATTCATACCAAAATCGTTTCTTTTCCCCAAAAAAAAAATACACCTTAATAACTGAACTTTTTAGACTTCCTCCACAAAAGAAACCTAATATTATTCAAATAAAAAAACACAGGATAAACAGTAAATCACACAACTTTAAATAATGAAACCCTAAATTCCTTAATTTTTAGCTCCAAAACGCAATTAAACACCAGAGCAAACCACAAGCCCTATTTACACATATTTAGTACATAAAGCAAGAAAATTACTAAAAAACACAAACTTTTACTTAAAAACACAGCATAAGCCCAAAAAAACGACAAGTTTCATACCACTAGAGTCGAGATGTAGAAGCAGCAGAAACAGCGAAGATCGACGGCTAACATCAAACTCTTTATACCAACATCAGATTCATCGTCCTTGAACCTGAAAAATCAGCTTCGAAGTCATCGTCAACATCGATGATATTGGATTTCCTGTACCGATTCTTGGAGGCAGACGACTTCTTCTTCTTAAGATCAGGCCAGAGGAAGTCGGCGGTGAGCCGGCGGGACTGAGCGGCGGTCGACGGTATGAAGTCGGAGATTATAGATCCACCACACATTGCGAAGCAGTATTAGTGCACAAAATCTTTGCTTTTGGACTTAATTTCTTGTAGGACAAATTGGGTTTTGATTTATTTTCAAAGGTGAGTTTTTAGAGATTGTTGTAGTAGAGAAATTGAAATGGAAATAAATAGCTGAGTAAGGGTTTAATAATAGTTTGTTGGAAATGAAAATTGGTTTGGCGAGGGATCTTGTAATGGTTAAGCGCAAGCTGGAGTGACGTTTATGCCCTTGCCGATGTAGAGTAATTGCCAAATTCGGTTTGGAAATTCTTTTCTTTTAATTATTTTAATTACCATTTACTTGGAAAATAAAGGATCAAATCTAGAAAGTTTTCGGTCAAAAAAAAAAATGAAGAAAGTTAAATGTCGCGGAGTTCGTAGCACCTACCCAGTTACAAACTCGGTAGAAATATTTGATGATAGTACATATTATTACATATACGTGCATTTAGTAAATATTAATTATGTTTTTATACATAAATAAAAATGTGATAGTTTTTAAAGTAACTACTACTCATACCATTATAAATTAGTAGTTATTGACCACACATATATTACATGCAATGTAAAGTATTTTGTAAAAAAATTCTTTATGATATTATTTATATGTTATATGTAATATACATGTGGTGAGTAAATATCAATTATATTTTAATGCATAGATGTATAGATATTAGTTATTTTTAAAACAACTCACTATTTTATTTATGTGATAAAATATAAATAGTACTTGCAACTATGTGTGTATATATATTAGGGTGAACAAATACAAGATAGGTAGCGTATGAAGCATTACCCATACGCTATCCTCTAAGGTACATGGTATTTAATTTTAACCTAAAACTTACCATGTGGCTCCTTTACTCACCTTGTATCTTGTACCGTGTAAAATCTACAGGATACAGAGTAACCTATGAACCTATAATTTTTAATTTTTTTACAAAATTTCTATATTTTTGTATTTCTTTTTAAACATCAAGTATATAGTTTTTGATATGTTTTCATATAATATGTAACACAATCTTATTTTCGTACATTCAATATAAACAACATGCAAAAAGGAATTTGAAAAATAATTTGTTAATATCACGAGTTCTATAATATATAGAATATATTTATATGTGAAAGTTGAAACCAACAACAAATACTTGTGGAACCTATTTATGTGATATTAAACAAAATTATAAAACTTGCATAAAATTCCAAATTAAAAACTTTGGAACTACTTCTATATATTAATTAGTATTATAATATAAATAATATTTCTATATAATTTGGGAGTTCAAGTATGTACATACAACCATAGTTCTTTTAAAATAAAATAACAAGTCATTCTAAAATAGAATAGTACAAATCCTTCTATAATAAAACTTTTTGAAATGTAGTGTACAAATAATATCTTTAATATAAGTGGTTGTAAAATAAAATATGGAATATCATTATTTATTATATATTAATATTATTATATAATATTTAATAAGGTGGCTACATGATACTCTCGAAACTATACATTGTACAATATAGTGTAGGTTATAGGGTGAGTACAGGGTCTGAAGATCTTATACTCATACCCTAACTGGTGAGAGCAGATTCCAAAAAATTGATACTCATACCCTACCTAGGGGTGGGCAAAAAAATCGACTAAACCAAGAAACCGAACCAAAACCTGAAAACCAATCCGAAAAATATGGTTAACCAGTCCATCGGTTTCAGTTTAGGTATATAGTTTTAATTTTTTTCAGTTTTCAATTTTGGTTTCAATTTGTAACCACAAAAAATCGATGGTTAATGGTTAACGATATCTATAAATATATAATATTATAGATAATTAATTATTTTTAAAATAGAAAAGCCAAGAATTGAAATCCTAATGTAATATTAAGCATTAGTCTCGGTCTAAATTACTTCCACTACTTGTGTTTTTGATATTATAATTCTATCTACATGAATAAAGTTTTTATTTATTTATCTATTCTATTTTAAAAGTTGTTGGTGTTATAATGGAAAAAAGTAAAAAAAAAATGAGTATTTGATTTTTTTGGGGATGAGCTTGAGAGGTTTTGAAACAATAGCTATGGCTATTATTTTTAGACTGCTATTAGTATTGTTCTCCTTTTACGCATAAACTGATATGATTTTATCCATTACAGTTAAGAGAAGGTTCTAATAGCATATAACTTTAAGAAATAAGTTGTTTATTTTTTTATAGACCAACTATAATATGATTAACCATAATTTTAGTTAATTATTACGTTAAATGATTAAAAACCAAAACCGATAATATTAACCAAGAAAAATGGTTAACCATTAAGGCAGGTAACCGTTAATAATGAACTGGTTATGTTTGGCATTTTAAAAATCGATTATAATGGTTAGGCTGAAAAAAATAGGATCGTGAATGGTTAACGGTCCATTCCTACCCCTAACCCTATCTTATGGCCCTTAATACCCACTCAGACCCTACTTGTTCGAGCAGGATCCGAGTAAGTACCTTTTATGATAGATTACCCACTCATCCTAAATTATATACTATATATATATATATGAGATAGAGAAAGAGAGAGGCAACATATATTAGCTATAAAGACTAAATTATGGTCCGCCCGATTCAGGATAATAGTAAGTCAAAAGTCACAATTTACACTTAGTCTATATTATGGTAACTTTTTTTTAAATATGAATTTTTTAAAATCCTACATATTTTTTCCTATTTTACCATTTTTTTTCTTTATTTAATACTATTTCTTTTCACTCAATTCTTCTTTTAAGAATCCAAAATAATAGGAAAGAAATCATAATATAGTTTAACTCTTTAAATAAGATGAAACATTATGGGAAAAAAACTATCAAGATGCAAAATATTAGACCAAATTAAGTTATACTTTTCAAAATGAAAAGAAAATCATTTTTAATGAAAGTCTCAAATGGTTATAATATATCGGTTGATTAATGCTGAAATAATCCAAATGGAAGATAAATTGGAATAATAATTAAATACATGAACGTTCTAGACTGGATAATAGCTTGAGAAATTTTCTATATATATATAATATATATATATTAGATTTAAAAAGCAACACTATATGAATATATACTGCAATTATTCTTTAGTATTTTTTTCCTTCCTTCTTTCCCATCTTTCCTTTCTTACATTTTTTTTTACTTCTCACTTGTCAAACCACAGCTTCCCCTCTTAGTATCATGATATGTAAAGTGATAAAACAGATTATTCCTGTAATTGCCAACTAGGAAAAAGATAAAAATAATCATATTGTGCATCATCGGTATATGAAAAATAGAAAAATAATTCATTTAATAATATAATAATTTCTTTCTTACTTCTTTGTAATTTGAATTTTAATAAACTACCTTCGTTGTAATTGTAACTTTTATATTTATTATTTATACAATTTTTTAACATTGTAGGACACAAATACCACATTGCATCAAGCATAAGAGAGAAGAGCTTGACCCAACCAACCAACCAATGGCTAACATAGAATAATACAACTAGGGAGGCAGATTTTATATAAGTTAATTTTAGAATTATTTATTAATATTTACTTACTATTACAATCTTATATATTTGTAAGAATTTTATAATGATTTTAATGTGAAATTTTTTAAAACTTTAAGAAAAATCACTTAAACAATATTTAATATATATCATAAGAGATGGTATAGATGTCAGTTAAAAATTAATTATCAATAAAGAAATATAAATTAATATCTATATAAATTTTACTTTTAATAAAAATAAATCAAAATATATATAGATAGGATATTTATTCAATCAATAATTCTTGTTATTTTCCTAACATTACAAATCAAATTATATAATTAATATAAATATGATTGCTATAGCACAAATATATCATAAAATATATATAATAGTTACTCAATAATTCATGTACATTTTACTAACATTAATTGAAGAGATAAAGTTATTGAACTAAATTATATAATTAGTGTGCATTTTTTAATACCAGGTTTTGTATCATTTTCTCTTAGTTTTGAAACCGAATCGATATTCAACTTATACTGAACCGATGCAGATATAATACCGATGAAAAATTGATAGTTTTACTCATAAACTGATCAAACCGATACCAATTTGACATCAATAGGTTATCGATATAGATAAAAATTCGATAATCCAAACAGACCCTTGTAGTATACTTTGAATATAAAATAGTTATTAATAAGAATTTATTTAATTTGATAATTTTATGATATAAAGGAGTTCAATGTTATTAGTTATTGTGAAAGAAAAAGAAACACACACACACACACATATATATATAGAAAGAGAGAGAGGAGTAGTTAGTGTAATAAATACATGTTAAAGAAAAAAACATTTATAGAATTTGAACACATGATGTAAAAATAGATACTTAACCATTAGACCATATTTAATTTTATATCATAGTTTTCTCTTTATAATATATGATAATTTTAAAAAAATTATTTTAAATAAATTCTTCTTTAGTCTAGGCAGCCAGGGTCCTGACTTCCTCTCCACCACCCAACCCCCAAAATCCGCGCCTTCAACCCACCCAAATCCGTCCTTCCATCATTGACATAGGAAAGTTGGGGGAAGTTCATTCCTGTGACTAGAAACATGTACAGAAGGAGATAAAATGAGACGTATACAACTCTTCTTTATAATAATTACAGATAATGAGTGTTTAATGAGATAAAGAGTAAACAAAGTAGTATACACGGAAGAGGGTAGGATAGAACGGTGATTTTGTCTTAAAGAACAGAAAATACAATATTTAACTCCCCTTTAAAACCAAATTGTGATTCCGGAACCTACTCATCCTAACATTTATATTTTAGAGTATAACATCTCCATACTTGACTAGTATTGGAACATATAGTCTAAACTATATAAAATAGGGATTCAATTTTTATACCTATTTTATAAAAATTCTTAATTAATAATATTCAACAAAATAAAATATAATGGTCTTAACTCATCACATATTCAAAGCCTATTTGCTCATTACAAAGGTAAAAACCCAAAATTGCAAGGATAGGTGCCACAATTGAAATTGTTATGGATGTTGTTTGAAGTAAAGAGACAAGCTACATTACTATAAAGACGTTGCGGATGTCGATTGAAAATAATAATAATAATAATCTTGTTCAAGTGGAAAATTTTTAAAGTTTAGTTTAGTTTTCATATCATATCATGTTATTCATCAAATGTTCTTCATGAAAAAATAATACATTAGTTTGGTATATTCTGATATCATTTTTAAATCAAATTAAAACTAAACCGATACAGATATGATACTTATGAAAAACTTACAGTTTTACTTATAAACTGACCAAATCGAATTGATATCGATCCGATTCTAATAAATTGTTGTTTGCAGATGGTGTCCATGATAAATTCTTTGCAATTATTTTATCAGGTTTCATAGTTTATACTTCAAGAAAAATATGTAACTGAAAAACATTTGATTAGATTGTTAGAGATCACGGGATTGATTGATATACCAATTATGGATATATAAAAAAAGCTATTGGCAGGCTGTTAGGTGATTCATCTAAAAATTTTATATTATAAAAATCTAGTTATAAATTTCATAGATGCACGTATAGTATACCTTAGGGATATTTTCTAAGGTGGTTCGTACATGTGCTAAGCCCGAATTTTTATTTTATTTTATTTCCTTAGTTTAAGCGCGGCCCACATAATAAATAAAAGAATTTATTTTCAAAAAAATTTTAGGAAAATCTTTTAAAATTGAAGTCGCCGTGAAAAATAATAAATTATGATAAGAAGGATCCTTAATTTTAATCACTAAAGTGTGATTTTCCAAAAAAAAATGGAAAAAGAAAAAGAAAAGTATATAGAAAAGGAAAAGTAGAGAAAAATGGATTAACGGACAAACTTAACCAAACCAGATTGTTTTCATACAAAATTTATTCATAAAAATATATAATAAAGTTCCTTTTTAATTTTTTTCCCCCTTTTGAATAAGATTTCCCCATTGTAAAAAGAATGATAAGTTAATTACACGTGGAAGAAAAAAGAAAGTAAATAAAGTAACAAAAATAAGGTTAACTAAACTAGGAAAAAATACATGTGTTTTGGACAAACGAATAAAGTAAGCCATACAAATATATTCAGCACTTTGTTTTGCATATATTTCGGGCCAGTACAGTTTGCAATATGTATATAGTATTAAAGGATAGGCTGTATATTTATCTAAAGGAAGGTTTTGAAAAGTACATTATAGATTTAAAGGATAAAGAAGATATAAATGGATTATGAAAGCAGTTGAGTCATATTAGGTTAGTAGATCCTTGCATATTATCCAGTATAAAACTTCATGATTAGGAATTTTGATTGGCTAAATTTAAAAATCAAGGAGCATAATAGGATACAAGTAGGAAATAGTAGTTTTTCTCATCTTTGTTATTTTAAGCATTCACCTCATTTGCTATATTCAGATCATGAGCAGTTAAATAACATAATAGACTTAATTATATTTTTTAGTATAACTATTCACAAGATTTTAGATACTCCGTACAAAACTCATAACTTTTTAGGAGAATGGATGAAAAGAAATGATAAACAAGTAAATGAGATAATAGATAAGGTTGACTACATAAAGTAAACACGGTTGATATAGAAATGAAATTGAAGCAGTTAGAACATATTAAGGCTACAAGATAAGCACAAAAGGAAGAAGTAAAAAGAAATCAAGATCTAGTAATAAAAGAGCTAAGGAAAGAAGCAACCAGGTTAGCTGATTTAGGAAAAAGTACAAAATGAATGGTACAAGAAATAAAGAAGATATTCTTAGGATGACCAATCATGGTGGCTTAGATGCAGATGAAGATTACATATTTTCCTTAGAAGATACAAAGGAATTTGTACAACCATATAAAGGGTTTTGTGGAAATATAGAGCCAGTAAATGATGCCATAAGAGCCACAATTAGGCAAAACAATATAATTATAGCATTACTGCTTAGGCTCCATCAAAAGGTCAACAATTTAATTTGTAGCTTAGAAGAAGTTTTGAAAAGGAAAGGTATAGATGAAAATAGTTATAATCACCAAAACGAGTTAGAAGAGATAATAAGTAAGCTAATAAGGTTACCGGTTGAAAGGAAAGGGAATAAACCAAAGGCTTATTTTATGAAGGAAGAGTAGAAGTCTCTTTCAAAATGAACATGTTTCAAGAATCACAAGAACCACAAGAAACTAGGGTAATAAAAGAAGAAAATGAAGAAAGGTATAACAGGCAAGGTGAAAGGTATAACAGGCAAGATAATGCAATATTTTTAGATAGGCTTAGACCATTCACAGGAGATCCCGTATTTTGCAATCCCCTAGACCTAGTACAAGTTCTGTAGAAACAACCTCCATAGTAGGAATTTTGAATAGAATAAACATTGGAAGAAGAAGACAAAGAGATCATATGATACATTTGGAAGAAGCAGTAGACATAGATAAGGATGTCGAAATCTATTCGAAGAATGACATTACTCTTTTGAATCCCAAAAGATTGTATCAAGCAGGAATCTTAAGTTGGAAAACAGGATTGTTCAGATCAAATAGAGAATAAAGGATTTCAGTCACAACATGACCATTAAACATAAGGTTAGTCACAAAGGATTCTTTAAGGCAGCTAAAAAAGTCAGGCAAAACTCTAGTCCATCTTAGATTAATAGTCATAGGAGTTAGAGGATTAACAAGAGAAAAGGTAGGAGGAAAGGTCCTAGTAATGTTAATGGACAGATCATAGAAATGTGATATAAGAAAGGCTATATTTGCAACCATAGAAATAGATATAAACATTGGAAAAGGACTGTTATATTATGCACCTAATTTTATGGTTTCAATAAACAATCTTAGCAATATTGAAATAGGCTTCAAAATAAAGGATACGAATATCACATAGGTAAAAACTTGTTTATAGATATTGGCTTTATTTGTAAAACAACAAATAATAGTGAAATATCTTATAAGATCGACATAAAAGGAATCATAGGTGCAATGGCAACAAAATAGAATAAAGATGATAGATCCCATGGAAATAGATTCTTCTACTTTAGAGGGAGAAAAATGGAACGTAAATAGGAACAGCGCAAGTGAGACACAAAGAGTTCCATAGACATTTCAGGTTGGAAAGGAAATAAGATGTCAATTTCTAGTTGTGTTGATGACACAATTAGGAAAATAAAGGAAATGGAAAGGTATCTTAATGCTAGATACAATTCCTATGCATAGGAGATAAAGGCTAATTAATGGAGTTTTAAAAATGAAGACAAAGATACAAGTGATGAAGAACCATTAAGACCAATTTAATATTGGAAAGACTGTTTTTTGATAGGACATGGAGAATATCCCATTCCTTATAAAATATGGTTAGAAGAAAAGGAATTTAGGAGAAATGCAAGAAGTAAGATTTAAAAAGAAAACAGAAGAAGGAGATGTTTATTGTTTTAGAAAGGAAACTAAAGAAATGGAGATTTTATTAGAATTGGCAGATGAAGTAATGCAAATAGAGCAAGATTTTGAGTCAAAAGCAAGATCACATGGAGATATTAAGACCGTTCTATTGTCTGTGTCTTAAATAATAATCTTGTCCTAATATATACACCTATGAACTTTGTAACGTACCTTTCTTCTGGACTTAACATTTTTAACTCCTCAAAAGAGTAATGACATAATTCAAATAAATTTCAACATCCTTATCTATGTCTATTGCTTCTTCCTAATGTATCATATGATTGCCTTATCTTCTTCTTCCAATGTTTATTCTATCCAAAATTCCTACTCTAGAAGACCTTAACACATGTGTCTAAGAATGCTATGATGGATAACAATGAAGATATAGGGTTGAATACAATTCCTTCTGTAGTAACACATAAAGGACAAGATATGTGGGAAGGAATTCAAAGCAGAGCACCTTATACTCATTATGTTGAAAGAGAACCAAGAGATAGGATGTATAAAGGAAAAATGATGCCATTTGAAACATTGGATAAGTGGAATTTGATAGACAATGGAAAAATCCTCAATATAAGTGCACATGATCAGCAAAGTTGTGGATCCTTGGTAGATAATTGGACATAAATGGTTGTCAGAGCATGAAGAGATAGTCCTTTAACAGAAGACACAGATCAGATGTACATATATTTGGAGTCTTTTCTAAGAGAAATTGCAAGAGTAATGTGGGAGTCTAATAAGAAAAGTTTTCCACAATATGTAACGACAGATAAAGCTTTAGGGGCAAATCCATACAATTTTTGTAAGGAGATAAGAGTCATGGTTGTCAAAATCGAGTTTATACCTAAAATCACTAAGGGGTCCGTAGAATTGGAACATGAAATTAAAACGTAGAACCGTAAGATTCTACAACTAATGTAAATTTGCTTGCAAAAATCATCGATGTGCTTACTAAACTAATAAAACTTTAAATAAATTATGAAAATAAATAATTTAGTGTTAAATTAGTTACATACAACCAAAATTTAAGTTTTACCAATCATAATTCACATACTATCATTAATATATTTAGTGCAATTTTATAATTAAAATAATTTTTTTATTTAATGATGATTCACAATATACAATTATTAAGATGTACTGCAAATCATTTAAATTATTATGTGTGAATAGCTAGTTTTGTGCAGTAATGAACATTTTCATGTTCACTATATATTTGCACAAAAAATCATTGCATTTATGACAAATAAATTATGTATAGAAAATTATTAAAAAAGGAAAATATATAGCACTATATATATTAGCTTAATTTTCATTCAAATTTTTCAGAATATATCAGAGTATATAACCTAAAAGAAAATAACTATCTAAAAAATACAAAAAAAAGGAAATAAAAGGAAAAAAATATTAAAATAAAACTAAAATTAAGTTAGATTAAGCTAAATATGAAGAACCAACCCCAAAAAAATTAAATTTAAATATATTTAATTGATTGCATTTTTAAAGTTCAAATAGAAAAAAAAGTTGTAATAAAATTATAACTTTACGATTCTACTATCGATTCTACCACTGATTTTACTTACGATTCTACTTAGAGCTGGACAAATGGGCTATGGCCCCGGGTCAGCCCGTTTAACCCACTTTAAAAACGGGTTAGGGCCAGCTTTTTTTAGCCCGTTTAAAAGTGGGTTGATTTTACCCAACCCACTTAACCCGCGGGCCAAAGTGAGCTAGCCCGCGGGTTTAGTGGGTTGACCCACCAACCCACTTTATAAAAATAAAATAAATAATCATAGGGTAAATATGTATTAATGAAGGTTATTTTTTAGATTTTTTATACTTGAGATTAAATTTATGTTAATATAACAAAGAATGACAAATTGATGCACATGCACCATAAAATTTTATAAAATATATTATTATTGTTTTAAATGAAATATATTACCTAATAAGTTATTTTAGAAACTTATTTTTATATAAAAAGTAATTAAAATAATAATGAAATTAATTATTAATATATATAACCTTATAAAACTCTCTTTTTTATATATATCTTATTTAATTAGTATAAATAAGTTAAATGGTCAACTTGGCCCATTTAACTCACAAAATATGTAAGTGGGTTAAAAGGGTCAAAAAGTGGGCTGGCCCGTTTAACCCACGAGCTAAAGTGGGTTGGGTTAGGGTCAGGCAAATTTGGCCCGTTTTTAAAGTGGGACAAAATTTTTTGGCCCGTTTAACCCACGGGCCAAAGTGGGTCGGGCCGGGTTGGCCCGTTTAACCCACTTGCCCACCTCTAATTCTACTTACGAGTTTAATAAAAAAAAACGATTTTATGTGCGAGTTGAATAAAAATCTCATCATCAACTCATAAACTCATAGAAACATGCGAGTAGACTCACGAGTTTGACAACCATGATAAGAGTAGTAGTAACGAGAGAAGCACCATAGATTAGTGAATTTGACCAACAAAGGGATGCTATAAGGAATTTAGAACAATTGCAAATAAAAGGATTGATATTTTGTTAAAAGGTATATACATGAATTTTTCTACAATTGCACCATTGCTGGCTGCTATTATGAAAAAATGATAGCTGACAAATTGTTATTAAAGTTACCAGGACCATTAGGAGCAAAAGTATACAAAGAATGGAAAGAAAAGGTTGAACCAACTCTAGGGAAAGAACCAAATAACTTAGGAATTAGGATAAAGTTTCTTGTAGATAAGTTAATTAAAAAATGTATAGCTTTACAAATAAACACAGCAATTGAAAGGAGTTAATTATAATTTCTATCAAATTATTTATACTCCACAGGTATATGGAGCAAAAGAAAGGAATAAAAGGAGGCCAAAACCAAAGTATAAGCCTAAAAAGAAATATTTTGCAAAGAAAAGTAGAGCAAGAAAGTCATGGTTGAAACAAGACAGGCATGTAAGGAAATACAATAAAAATAGGGTTTATAAGAATAAATTAAAGTATTATACTTGTAATGAGAAAAGACATATGGCAAAGGCATGCTTTAAAAGGCATAATAGTAACACTATGACAAGCATTTTATTGGAATGTATGAATGAAGACATTTTGGCAATAGATGAAGAGATACAGAAACAATCTATAGCATAGTATCAATAATAGATCCACAAGGAATGATGATAGAATAATCTGATAATGAGGATGAAAATGATATTGCAGGAATGTTCTTAAATCAAGGTTATCACAATCCTTACAAAGAACAAATAAGGATAAAGTATCAACATGAAAAGGTTGAATTGCTAAATAGGATACTACAAGACGTAAGAAATACAAAGATGAACACAGGGGAGAACATGGAAGGTTGTAGGCATAATTGGACCCAAGGAAGTGGATCAGAAGACCATCCATGCAAATTTTATTCTGGATATCCGATAACCAAACTCAGATATTAGTACAGAAGTTGTATGGTGGAATCTTGTAAAATATGACTGGAACAAAGAAATAAAAGGTTTCAGTTTAATGAAAGGTTTGTAGTCAATAGGAGTTTTCAATAGGATGTAGTAAGAGAAAGGATAATAAGGATTGACAATAAGATAGACAAGACACAAGAAGAATTACAAGGAGTAAAAGAAAGGAGAATAAATCTAGAAAAAGGAAAGGCAAAGGACAATATGAGTAAAGGAATAATAATAAGAGAAGAAGGAGATGACCATGATGATACAATGAGAAACTACATGGGAGCAACAAACACATCTTTAGAAAGGATATGGGGACATGAGGAACATGATATCCTTGTAAAATGCTATGTGAAAATAAAGGCAATACCGCCAGAATGGTTAAAATTTGAATCCAGACCAGCATTAAATTGGTTTTAGATTTCTCTAATCAGAGGAAAGGTTTCAATTATCCAAAATATCCATAGGCTAGAATCAGCTAACAGTTTGGAAGGATAATTAAATCTATACATTGCTGACAAAATAAGAGTGAAATAGCAAGAGGAAAATTAAGGATGGTAATAGATTATAGAAAATTGAATGATAACACAAGGGATGATTCTTACAATCTTCCTAACAAAACTGAAAAAAAAAAAGGGAGGGGGGATTTGAAATGAAGAAAGGCATAGTTGAAGATTCAGAAAAAAGGCAAAAGACAGGCACGGGCAAGCAGGAAAGGAGACAGGAGGAGAGAATCTAGGATCACAAAAGGAGAAATTGATATGAAAAATGTGGAAGACAAAGGACAATAGGACAATCAGACAACGAAAAAACGAAAGAAAGAAACCATGGGATTACTATTCAGCACTGTTTCAATAGGTCACTATAGCACTTTTTAAGGTTAATGTAGCACTTTCTTTTTTAACTGTAGCAACAGGCTGTTGTTTTACTGTAGTAGTAAGTTACTGTAGCACTTTTTACTATTTAGTTCTGCAAAAATTTTCCTATAAAAGTCGAGCAGGGTTCAGGCTTAGGGATCATCGAGGGAGAAAATATTATAGAGTATTTTGGTGTTATGTGAGTAATATTTCTAAGTGTTTTAGTCCTGTAAGAGTATCATTGTAATGTACCTCCACCATCTTCAATAAAGCTTTTGTAAGTTTTCCTTAATCATGTCTGGCCAATTTTCCTTTTAACTTATAAAGATAACCATGCTCTAAGACCTTATTAGGGCTTTGTATCATGCAATAAGGTTTTA
Organism: Combretum micranthum; assembly: GCA_024138025.1. Taxonomy (NCBI): domain Eukaryota; kingdom Viridiplantae; phylum Streptophyta; class Magnoliopsida; order Myrtales; family Combretaceae; genus Combretum; species Combretum micranthum. The sequence continues at coordinate 50,267 of JAMXBD010004346.1, read as the reverse complement.
TAGCATAGACAAACAGATTAAGGCACCATACTTGGATAATAAAGCTTTGGTTCCTTTAGAGATTATACCAAAAGGGTTGGCCTAAGAACCCTTTGATGAGGCCATTTAAGGCAGAGTTTACCATGTTTTAGCCTTGTGGGTTATGGCGTAGACATTAGGTGCATTCTTTAAAGAAAACATTGCTCTACTGATACACTATCCTCACTTTAATTGCTTATCTCTACCATGACGTCTCTTCCTATGGCACAGAGATCCTGCTTCTGCTCACCAAAAAATAGAAAATATATATATACACACACATACATACACACCATATAATAGGTGGAAGAAGATTCTTATAGAAGATTTTTAAAAGAATCCTAAAATGGGTTTCTTAATTTCTAAATATACGAACAGAAAATATGGCATAATAGTTGGGGAAAATTCTTTGGTGTAGTTCTAGAGCCGATAGGAAAATTCTATAAAAATTATTTTAATGGCTGATATTCACATTTATTATAATCGTAGCACTAAAAAAGTTAATATATTAATACTATATTTATTTAAATATTAGATGATTGGCCGAATGTTACCATATACAAGAACATAGAAATTCTAAGTTTGTATTGTACTATAATTTTATATTTTGTTGTCCAAGTTTCCTTGCACTTTTCTATCATGATAATCAAATTTTGCATATCTATTAAATTACAATAAACTATAAAAAGAGGGAAGACAATTAGAATTAATAAAATAACTTTTTCTTTTCTTCTAAAAAAAATTATTGTGTCATTTTCAATAGGACTAATCTTGTCAGTTATTTAACGACTTAAATTTATAACTAATCATAACCGCACTGGCAAAATACTTAATATATGGATTACTATAATTATTTTCATGGTAACATGATTGACTCGATAATCTCATCAACATGATTGTAGAAGTTGCCTTGAAACAACACTGTTTATGATTGGTTTAGTCATAGGAAAACAATTTCCTCTTCAATTTGAACCATTTTGTTGGAATCAAATCAAACTATTAATTTTCTTTAAATATCTATGTTATGTCATTTTATGGAAATTTATATTACCCTCACTATTACAAAATTTAGCAAAAAACTATAGATACATATTTATAAGGTGATGTGGAAAAAAAAAGAGAAAAATATCGAAGTGATTGCTAAGCAAAATTTTTTCGTACTTAAGATTTCATGTGATTCATATATATTTTTACATGCATATATTGCTCAAAATTGCTAATTTTTAAGTCATGCTTGTACCAATACAATGTGACTATGTACAAATTTTTTGGCAAATGGAAACTGGAAAAAGGAAATGGTTTATCACCATCATATTTGATTCATATTATATATGTATAAACAAAAGGGTTTAGATAATACATATTTTATCTATGTATATATTATAATGCATCGATTGTATTTTTAACTCCTTATGTAACATCCTAAATTTAGGGTCATTTACAACCTGCTAACTGTCTAAGATAATATGAACACATAAAGGCCTAACCTGTTAATATATTTCAAATTTTATTAATAACTTAGAAACATACATTAGTTGTCACACCCCTACAAGATACCCTAGTAATAACAATACATCATGTAACTAATTGAAGCCTCCAGAAAGTTATATGATTACTATATAACTAACATGTGCTGTGACATGGACAAATTTAACAGGATCAAAGGTTATTTAGATTAAGAAAGACATTACATGTATATATATATAAAGCCACATATGATATTAAAAACACAAGCCTAAGAACTTAACATAAAGGATTACAACATTGCCTTCATGGGTTGATCCTAAAGCATAACTAACAAAGGAAACAAAATATAATAATCCTAAAACTTATACTATTATAAGCATTAATTCTAAGTCTCTATTACAAAAATAAGGTCTTCCTTCCAAACTTGGATAGATGAGCCCTCAACCTATTCTACTCTGTACTTGGTCTCGGTCTCAGTTCCAATCTTCTTGCTTAAATTCCTGTAAAGGAGTATAGGCACAAAAGCTTAGTGAATAAAAGAATCTTAACACCACGTAACAAGTCATACAATGTTTGATTATCATTCATATGAAATGCCAATAATCAAGCATATGTTCAAATATAGATTAAGTGATCGAACACAAACTTGTGGAGATTTACGCCCTCTCTTGGGGGTTGTAGGATCAGCTCTGTATTTCACGTCCAAGAAATCCAAAGAATAAAGGAGTGCTCATTCAATCTTAATTATCAATTTTTATTTATAAACATATATATAAATATATAATTTCCTCCATTTTATTAGTTCTTAGAATTTCCACTAAGTATTATCGTTTTGTGCCAACCTTTATTAAGCGATGTCCTTCAAGCCTGCTTAATTCCTATAGATTTGGTGACTCTATGGTAATCTTTACCAGATTCACTAGATTTATATAATATCACCAAAGAATTGAAACGATAATACGTTACATGAATACCCAATAAATGCAAGTATGCTATGTAGTGTAATCCATGTTTAATTTATCTATGGATCAAATAAGGTTTAGATCTATTTATTAGGCGACCATCAAATTATCAAACAATCCACAATGTTCATTCATCAATTAATATCAACTAATTGGTAATCACCTTGAAATAATTACCAAATTATTCAATCAACAAACATACAACATGCATTATTTCCCAATCCCTATACATGAATTCAAAATTTTTATATTAGGTATATGTTCAACTATACTACAATCACATGTAAGTGAAAAGATTCAATTACTCACTTATGCATTCTCTTCAATCGTCGTAGTAATCAAATGGAAAGTCTGGGTCTTGATCTAGGGCTCTTATAAGATAGAAAAACTTGTATTACTAACTATTTGACAAAAAAAGAAGGTTAAATAAGATTTTAATGATTTAGAGATAAAAAATCATAAATCGAGGCCATACGCCCCTGGCCACGCCCTGTATCAAGAGCGTATGGAGCAAAGTAATGTTAGAGGCCACCACGCCCCACACCATGCTTCGTATGGAAGGGTGTATGAGCAAAGTTGGTGCTTATAAGCTACCACGCCCCATGTCACTCCCCGTGTGGAAGGGTGTATCAACCCAGGCTTGGATACGAGGGCTACCATGCCCCTTGCCACACCCTATAGAGAGGGGTGTATCCGCCTAGAAGTACCCACAAAACGCACTACGCCCTCCAGCATGCCCTCGTAAACAAAAAGCTAGTTAACACACTTCTAAATTTCACACATTTACAATTTTAACCAAGTTTCAAAGGTCTCATATCCATCAATGCACTCTAACATCATCATACAAGACTCATATTCACTCCTTTCACTTTCATACCTTACAGCACTTAGTCCATCTGACATCAAATTCAACCAACCTTTCATAACCCATACCATCCATGTTTAGAACTTAAACTACAATTTCTTATGTCTACTTCACATAACTAACAACAAAATTCATAACAACTCTATATATATCAACAACTAACAAAAAATCTAGCTGACACATTATTCATAAAACAAATTAACAAAGCAAAAGAGTAGAAGCAACTTACCTATATGGGTCTTAGCTTGATGATATGCATGTAGCTTGAATTACTTGTTGATTAGAGAAGAGAAATTGAAAGAGAATATAGTATGTATGTGTTATATTTGGACAGTAAGAGAAGAGGAGAGGATGAAATTTCTATAAAAAAAAATGGATATATCCTTATATAAGTAAAGGAAATTGTTGGCTTTTAAGGATATAATAACGTTTATTAGGGGGGAGTTGTATGCTAAGTATAATGAGGTTAAAGCTCAAATTTCATAAATTGGACTTAGTGTATGTATTAAAAGAGCTTGGTTTAATGCACACATTAACTTCTATAATCTAATGCATTAGAATCAACAACTACTTGAAATTAAAACAAAGTTTGGCAAATTTGGTTTATAAATTCTTTTTAATTAGAAAGTTTCTTGTGAGATCTGAATTGATTCTTATGAATTAGAGGTTAAGTTCTTGAAATGCAAAATTTCTAAAGAATAAGGAAGCAAAATATTTGATAATTCATTCGAAATATCTCAATTAAAATTTTAAGTTTCTATACCTTATAAAGCTATTTATAAAAAACTATTATAATTGACTTTACTCAACATACTACCATTCAAATTATATTAAAACTTTATTGATTTAAATTCTACTCTCAAAATTCACTATGTAAAAACTTGGGGGTTACATTAGTCACATTCGTTATAACATTAAAGCTATACCAACTCCACAAGTAAATAAAGAATCAACAACACTAATGATTTAACAAGCATACCAACAATCACGTGTATCCAGGTATATACAGAGACAATCTTAAAAAGGTCAAACTCTAATAATAAAATGATGTTAGAACAACATTTTGAATTTTCTACTTTTTACATCCCATACTAATAGGTAATTAATCACTATTCTTCTTGGAACTCATCAACTCTAGTATCATTTTGACTCCTATATCCAACTAATAGGTCACCAATGCTATTATTGCATATGGAAACTCAACACTTGTAACTGAAAAAGGTAAAGGAATGAGCTGAGTCTAGTACAGTATACCAATAATCACATACATATGAACAAGTAATAGCATACTTATGCATTTTCAAGTTATAAATGCAACATGTATTCCTTGAATTATCTATATACTATGGTCTTACAATCAACAAAGGGATAACTCATCATCACACATAAATAATATATTAGTTATTAGATACTTCTAAATAATCATGACACCAACACATTCTGGATGTACATAGACCTTTTTAGGTGCAACTCACTCACTCAGTAAAATATCACACCAAGATCGTTAAATTGTCGTGATAATAGTATAAATACTTTCCACCTACTATCAGCAGCCACACACAAGCAAAAAACAAATTCTTATGGCTAAATAGTCATTTAGTCAAAATTTATGAATTCATCTTAAACAAACACAAGCAATACTCACATACATTTTCAAGTTAAAAATGCATCAAACAGTCCTTTAATTATCTATATACTTTAGTCCATCGATCAACAAGGTGATAACTTAATATCTCAACACACATAAATATATATTGGTTATTTGATGCTCCCAAATAACTATGATATCAACACATTCTAAATATGCCTAGATCCTTTCTAGGTACAACTCCACTTAGGAAAGCATCACACAAGGATCATTAAATTACTATGATAATAGCGTAAATACTCTCCACTACTATCAACAACACACACAAGCAATAAACAAATTCTTATGGCAAAATAGTGATTTAGTCAAAATTTATGAATTCATCCTAAACAAATACAGGCAACAAGTAATATATACACGTACCTAGAGTATTGATTCGTCTTGAATTCTAGAATCAAATAAGTCTTTAGAATGACTTATACTTTCACATTCACCTACTATCTTAGATTTTAAAGTCTTATAAAGTAGATTTTTCTTAAAGAAAAAAAATATCAAATAGATTTTAATTACTTTTGCAAAGGAAAAAGGTGATTTCACAAGCGTTTTAATGTACAAGGGCAATAGCTGGTGAATTTTGGTGCACTTTCAAACATAAAAATTTAAGTCACAGACAAAGATATATGTTATGTATGAGCTCGTGCATATCATGCACTTCCAAAGCTTGAATTTTGTTATTATATAGAGAGGTAAATGACTTCATATACCAGCATGTGTATGGGTCATGCACTTTCGAAAATTGTCTTTTTGCGAAGTTTTTCCTTCCAACGTGTTTTTTATCACTTTAACATCATAATGTTCACAATTTTATCTGATCATTTCTTAATAGCACTAACATTCCGACAAAATCAAACTTTATATTGAAACCAAATTACCTTCTTAACTATCTTCTTGTTCCTTTTTCTTCTAAATTTTGAAATCCTCGTTTTTTCTAAGATTCCTTGTACAAAATCTCTAGAATCCTTTGTTTCTACTATAAGGTATCGTAGTTCACAGCATAAATCAAAACTTTTTCCATCCTATAATTAATACCATAAAAAACACGGTAAGAAACAAGAAGAATCCCACATACTATCAAATCGTATTCGGAAAACCTTTAGATTTTCACAAAAGATAGTTATAGAAGATGGAGTGAATCCATTGTATGTAGAAAGAAAGATGAAAGACAATTATAAAACTTTAAAAACATTTAAATACATTTTAAATCAATGTATTTTATAGTGTTTAACATTATGATGAATTTACCTCCATCTTAAGTATGACTATTACCAATATGTCCTTTGTGAATTCATATATTTTGGGTATTTCACCTTACATAACTATATTTGTAGTTCTAAATATATCCAAATAGAAAATGTGAAGTTGAAGAAAACAAATTATCCATTAACTTAATATAATTTTATTGTTTGAATAGTGAACCAAACTGGACCGCACCATTCTTTTGTTTGAAAAAAATGTAATGAATAGCATCGTTATGTTAAAAATAAAAGAAAAACCAATCCGTATATTATTGTTTTGGTTCGATTGAAAGGTCAAACCAAATTGAATCACACCATGCCTATCCCTAACTAGTACCCAAAACTTATCTAATGGTTAATATATCATCAAAATAAGGTTAAATCAAACATACAACATCAACTTAATCAATAAAGCATGAATATTAAATTTTTTTTTCCATGGTTTTATGTATTAAATAATACAAAATTATGAAAAAAATTATGAGGCACCAAAGGCTATGATTATGAAAATATGCTATGAAAATTAAAGGTACTAATTACTTTGACACAAAAAAATGATTTTTTTGGAAAATTTTATTTATTGGTAAATTTTTAAAAGTTTCTATATTTTTAAAGTTAACAAATATAACACACAAGAGATACACAAAGTGAAAAATTCAAGACTAATTTATATTGATTATAGTGATCAATAATAAATATTATCTTAAATGTTATTTAATAAACAATATCATTTAATGAAATAATGATGAAAAAGACAATAAAAATAGACATAGTCCATTTCAAGCCACCTACTCGTTCACAGTTTATGGCCTGTTGAACTTCTTGACATTTTTAACAAAAAAAATAATTTAAAAAATTATAAAAATAATTTTTTAAAAGATAAAATTAGATAACATGAAAAAAGAGAAAACAAAGCTAAAATTAAAATTAATTAAGAAAAATTTAAACTCGAAATAAAATTCAAGCTTAGAATAATAGTCTATAGTCTATTTATTAAAAGAATTATGTAAGATATGCATTTACTTATACACAAAGGCATCGCCTTTAGGTTATAAAGTTAATAATGTGGGATTACAAAACACTTAAGACACAACAACTCCACAAAGATAAAAACATGTCCTACATTGTTAATTGTTAAGAGAAAGCCTAACTTTAATCACAATAGCAACAAAACTGATTAATCAAATAATTAATCAACCTTTGATTAGAGAATAGATCTCCCCTTGCCAATTGGATAACAAGAAAATAAACAATTGATTATAAATAAAAACACCAGATATAACGTGGAAAACCCAGTGCGGGAAAAACCACCGGATCAGCAGCGCTCAAATCTTCCACTATAAACAATATAATAGGGTTACAAGTTTTCCTCACTAGATCTCGCTAGTGGACCTTACAATTCTTCACCACAAATTGGTAGATTACAACGAGAATAAGTTTTCTTCTAGAGTTTCTCACTGTAGGATTTCCTCTCTTTTCTCTTTTTTTCTATCTCTAGATCTCTCTATCTAGGCTTGAGAAGATACACACCACTTATTCCTTACAAACCCTAGGATAAAAAAAAAGTATTTATATGCAGCACAAAGAGAAAACCAATAACCACACATAGGCTGGCTCGTGTATTTAATGTAGACAAGCGACCTTTAACTCCAGTTGCAGGTGTACGACAATTTCATCTCCTTTGTTTTGGAAAAATATCCTTATTCCAAGTCCTCTTCTAAGTATATGCCCTATACTTAGGATATCATGATTTCAAAGTTTTCTAAACATATACAACATGTAGTTAGGATTTGCTTGTGCAAGCGTCTTGGTCTATTCCTACTTTGATTCCAAAGTCTTCTAAATATATATCCGACATATATTTAGTCTCCCTTTGGTTATAGACCTATATAAGTTAGATCTATAACCCAACAATCTCTCCCTCCAACTTATATAGGGGGTATCCCCAATCCTACTGCCTTCCTGCAGCACCTTTTGTCAAACCGAAACCTTTTACAACCAACTTTTGTCTTGTTCCTTGATTGTAAGTTCTTATTATCAGTCTTTACCTATCTTTTCTTCAAAGGTCTCTTGCCTTTAGGTAGTTTTACTAAGTCAATTTTCCTGTTCTCATGCAAGGATTTCAGTCCATCTTGTATGGCTCTAAACTTTCCTTTCTTCTTTTCATTTCCCATGGCTTTCTTATGACCATCTGACTCTCCCCCATCACTGCGTATCACATACTCATCCAGATTGAATCTAACTAATGGTCTTTCATCTTTTGCAGATCTTCTCAACTTAAACTATTAATGAGGCTCTTGGGATTCTTTAACTGAATCTCCCCCATTTCTACCATCATTAGAATCTCTATGTGAGAGTACAGAATTCACATCTCCTTTACTTAGGTTTACTAACATTAAGTAAAGGGTATTCCTCTTTTTTCCTTTTGCCATAATGAGGTGAGCTTCCATTTTCCTTCACCAAAGTAGTTACTATAGCCATCATCATCAAGTTTTCCTACATAAATAAGGTTAAGGCGGATATCTGGAATATATCTGACATCTCTAAGATTGAGCTTGCAACCTATGTTTAAAACTATGTTTCCAATGCCAACAATGCTGGATTTATCATTATTCTCCATCCCGACATTACCAAAATTACTAGCAGTGTAGGTTAAGAAAAACTCACCATGTGAAGTCACATGAAGCAGGTACCGAAATCAACAACCTAGTCATCATTATGACTTGCAAGGCTAACACACTTCTCATCCCAGTCAATGATGATCTCATCATCATTTGTTGCTGCTGCAGCTATGGTGTCTTCATTCTTTTCATTACCTTTACCTTTCTCTTTCTTTTAGAGTATGCACTCTCTTTTCATGTGACCTTGCTTGTCACAATAGTAGTATTTACGATTTTTCTTTTCTCTTGACTTGGACCTTCCCCTAGATTTATCAGATCCATCATCTTCATCAGATGATCTTCTATAGCTACTTCTACCATTCCTTCCTGGCTTACCAGTAACAAGTACTCTAGAATCATATCATGTATCAAGATCCTTTCCCCTAGTCTCTTCATTCATTACTGCCTTTCACAATTGCAAGGGTGAGCATTCCCTCTAGGGCAGAGTTACTAACAGACACAACCAATGTCTCCCAACTATCAAGCAAAGAACTCAACAACAATAGTGTCTGGATCTCATCTTCAAGCACTAGCTTCATGGCAAACAATTGATTCACAAGCCCTTAAAAATCATTCAAGTGCTTCGTCATGTTAGATCCATCCTTGTGTTTCAGATTTACAACCCTCCTACTAAGAGGTTTTATTCAAGGCCATCTACCTCTCATACATGGATTCCAACTTCTTCCATATGACATTCGCTCTCATTTCCTGGGCAACATGGTGATACACACTATAATCCACATATTGTCGGATATAATCGATAGTTTTTCTATGCATGATTATCCAATCGGCATTAAATTTATCCTGTGGCTTTGTAGCATTATCTCCCAAAGGTAAATATAGATCTTTGCAATACAACAAATCTTCCATCATAGATTTCCATATAGAGTAGTTTGTTGAATTTAGTTTGATCATCGTCCCTAATGATTTTACCATATCTGTGCTGCAACAAAACCCTAATTTTCTTTTGAAAACATGGGCTCTGATACCACTTGTTAGGAGAAAGCCTAACTCTAATCATAATAGCAACAAAATCGATTAATCAAAAAACCAATCAACCTGTGATTAGAGATTAGATCTCCTCTTGCCAATGCAATAACAAGCAAATAAACAATTGCTTATAAACAAAAACACCAGGATATAACGTGGAAAACCCAATGTGAGAAAAACCACGGGACCAATAGCACTTAAATCTTCCACTATAAACAATATAATATGATTACAAGTTTTCTTCACTAGATCTCGCTAGTGGATCTCACAATTTTTCACCACAATTTGGTGGAGTACAATAAGAGAAAGATTTTTTTTTAGAGTTTCTCACTCTAGGATTTCCTCTATTTTCTCTCTTTCTCTCTTTAGATCTCTCTATCTAGGCTTGAAAAGAGGCACACCACTTGTTTCTTACAAACCTAGGATAAAAAGAAGTATTTATATGCAACACAAAGGGAAAACCAACAACCACACATAAGCTGGCTCGTGTATTTAATGTAGGCCGGCAGCCTTTAACACTAGTTGCAGGTGTATAACAATTTCATTTTCTTTGTTTTGCAAAAATCTCCTTATTCCAAGTCTTCTTCTAAGTATATGCCCTATACTTAAGACATCATGATTTCAAAGTCTTCTAAACATATACAACATATATTTAAGATCTCCTTGTGCAAGCGTGCTGGTCCATTTCTAGTTTGATTTCAAAGTCTTCTAAATATATATCAAACATATATTTAGGCTCTCTTTGGTTATATACCCATATGAGTTGGATCTATAATCCAAAAATCTCCCCCTCTAACTCATATGGGGGGTATTTCCAATCTTGTTGCCTTCTTGTAGCACCTTTTATCGGACTAAAACCTTTCACAATCAACTTTTGTCTTGTTCCTTAATTGTAAGTTCTTATTATTAGTCTTTACCTATTTGTTCTTCTGAGGTCTCTTGCCTTTAGGCAGTTTCACCAAGTCAATTTTCATGATTTTTAATAGGGTAAGTACACGGTACCCTATATCCATTATATATTGGAATACATGTTTTAGTGTGGATACATGGTATGAAAATCTTATGCATGTATCTATCTTATGAGAGTAGCTTCTAGAAAATATATATTTGTATCCTACCTTGTGGCACTCAATACCTATCTATATCTTATCCAATCGAGTACAGTATAAGTGTATAACCTATATGATAAATTGTACTAATGGCATATTAGAGTTTTCAGTTATATTTATAATTTATTTATTATTACCACTTTAAATGTGACTAATTTTGTTTTCCTTTTTCTTATCTCTCTTCTCTCCTCTCTCTTGTGATCCTTTTTCCCACCTTTCTCATCTTACTCCCCACTTATTGCAACATGTGTCACAATAAATTTTAAAGGAAGTGAAATCTTATTTTTTGTAAAATTTATACATTATATATGTATAAATTGATGATTAGTAACAATAATTTGAAGTTATGGCTTGTCTCGGTAGGATAAACCGATTGCTTCGTCGGATTGAAGATAATGGAAGCATGAAGTGTGCATCGAGGACCATGTCAACAATTTTTTCCTTTTAAGTGACAATATAATTAGGTACAATGGTAGTAGCATTACCATCATGATTTGCATTTTCTATCTTATTACTTCTGACACAAAATATGACTCAACTTAAAGGGATAAAAAAGGAAGAAAGAAAAATAAAGAAAAGAAAAGATCATTTCCGCTTACAGAAATCCAATAATTGATTTACACGTATAGTACAAGATCGATATCATTACACGATATAATGGAACTATATTTTTAGCACTTAAATCAATGTTTGGGGCTTTAACAAGTTTAAAGAGTTGTTTAAATTGTACAATTTTTGGTTTTGCAATTGATATAAAGGAATACAAAATTGGGGAGAGAGAATGGGTTGATGTTATTCTAAACTTATTATCTTAGTATTTTTAACAAATCACTACCTAGTCAGATTATCTTATTTTCATATGCATCTTATCTGTATCTATATCTATATCTTACTTGTATCTAATTTGTTTAACTGTCTTGAGAAAAAAATTTGTTTTTCATTTGTATATTTTTTTTTATAGACAATCCAAACCAAAATGACGGTATGTTGTCAGCACACTAATGAACCAAATGGAGCCTTAATGTCACAAAGGAACAATATATGTTCTCCTTTTGAAGTTCACTCCATGGTTTGGTAACTACATCATTGTGTGAAACAGTTACGATCACGCATCGACTCCATAACAAATTGTGGAATGTACTTAAGCTTAAAGGGTTCTCCCTCTGATAGGCTAGTCTTTTGAGTTGGGCTCTCCTTTTGACCTTGGTACTAACATTTGGTGCTCTTGTTGAGAGATCAATGCTAGTGGAAGGGGCGACCTGGAAAATGGCTACCTAGAAAAAGACTAAAGTACAGCCAACCAAAGTGAAAGCCATTTAGAGTGGCCCACCTAACGTGGGTCACCGAGGGCTTCAGCTGCTCAAGGGGTGGGTAATGTTATAATCCTACATTGATTCCACCTGATAGGCTAGTCTTTTGGGTTGAACTCTCCTTTGAGCTTTGTACCTAACAAAAACAAATGTGCAAATGAGTCGAATTTAATCCCAAGCTATTTTAGTGATTGGAGTAATTTATTAGGTCAAGCTGGAACTATATGATGTTGAGTGTTGAATTGAATTGCTCACACCTCCATCAATCTTAAATCAAGTTGATTAGTTACTAATCAAATTTTTATCAATTTCGATATTAATATTATGTTAAATAGAAGGAAAAGGATAGATTATTAATTTAATTAGAAGGAAAAGGTATTAAATAAGCCGACTTTAAATTGCATTAATTGAGTCAAGTTTAAACTCGTACAATGCTAGTTGAAGATGAGTTCTATTTTAGAATTTTTAATTAGATTGGGTTCTTGGGTAAAAAATAAAATAAAATAAAATTTATTGAGTTCTCTCATGTGGCGTTTGAGTTTGGTATGTTATAGTCTTATTGAGTAAATTTTTTTACAACCCTACGAAATCGAGTTTCAGGTTGCAAAAGAGCTTCATATTGCCTTAATTAAGATGCTATTCTAGGGTTTGCAAAGATAATTGCGACGGGTCAACTGTAAATGAATTTTGCACTTTATTTGACTTGGACACTTACAACTCCAAGTGTCTGTTCTACTTATTTTGGCATTACAAATTGAACTAAGAGTAAGTACCCTTGCTAATTCTAACACCATTTTTTTTTTTACCATTATAACGGGGGAGGGGAGATTCGAACTCGGTACCTCTCACTTGAGGGATTAGGAATATACCACTAGGCTACAATACCATTGACAATCCTGACACCAATTTGTGACTATGTTAATGTCATAGTTAGTATTGGAACGAATTGAAAAATAATACAATAGATTAGAATTAAATGAGTTTCGAATTGACAAATCTGTTCCTATGGTTTAGAAGCTATATAATTTGTTTATAAAAAATGCCTTAGTATGTATGTATGTAATGCATATATAGATGATAGAATAAAGAAGTAATTAAATTAGGTATTATAAATGAGGACGTTGTGATTATGCTTTCTAGTGGTAGAATCAAATTTCTCTTTCCAACTTCTAAAAGCACTTTCGAATATAGGGAAATGGAATGCACTTGAAATCATGATTTCGTTTAAGTCCATTTTTATATGCTAAATGTGCCATAAAGCAATTGTTTGGTTTTGTAGATCAAATGGAGCATAATGGAATATAAAATTTCTATAAAACCTACACCAATTCATATGACATGTAAAAAAAAAAAAACATAATACATAGTGTTATAAGAAAATTACATTTTTCTTATAATGGTAATATCGTCTCTTCTTGGAGATAGGATTCGAGTGAGATTGGAACTCACCATATCTTTTCAAAATAATGTCACCATAAAAACTTCCACTATGATCCCTTTGGCATTATCCACACACATACAAACATGACATATCAAATCCTTATAAAGATAGGTAACTTAGATTAAAAATCAAGCCTCACATAAAAGTTAGAGTCTCACAACCAGTATATATAATACTTATCTCTCTGGTTGAATCTTAAAATTCTAACAATTACTACGACAGCTTTCATAACCAAAATAAATAAATAAAAAAAAGGTGAGTTACATTCATCCTTTGGTTATGATTAACCAATAAAATAATACTTCCACTATATAACAATGATCAATTATTTCGAATTAAATTAATTCTAATCTCGAAATAATTATTGACATGATTTTAATATCCATTATTAAAATCTCTAGTCATTACTATTTTCCTAATAATCATGCTATTGTGTGCTAAATTTCTATATACAAAAGAAGTGCTTATATCGATATAAACTAAGGTAATTATCTAGCCATAATTATTGAACACTCTACCACCATAAATCGAATATTGCATAATTAAATCTCTTTAACAAGACATCTTGATTAGAAAATTGTATATAATACCATTAATGTTTTATAATTTTACTTAGTTCTCAAAATAAATTAGACTCAGTAAAATTTATTGTGGCCAATAGCCATGAACAACTCTTATCTCTAATGGAGAGCCTATGGATATGACTTTTCTAATCCAAGAGAGTTATGAATTTTAACTTCACTCTTTACTATCTTCTCTATAGTCTATAATGCACCCAACAATCATATTATTTACAATCTTTATTAAAAATGTGTTTGACGATATTAAAGTTTGATATTCCATATATATGATGCATAAAGGCCTAAGTTTAGGGATTATTTATAGAGCAGGACTAATGGCAATAAATATGTGGTATCTATTATAGGTTTCCTAATCACTCCTTATGGTCAAGTGTCTCTAATGGAAAAGACGTAAATGTAGGGTTTCCAATGTGTCAAAGTTGTGAAGGCGAAGAGTTGAGTTTGAAACTGTCTTGTCAAGTTTGTCTAAAAGAAAGAAAAATTGTGAAGGTGTTCCTTTGGTTACTAATGTAGCCAGGCTGTGATTTATGAGGCTAGGTCGCAAATTACGAAGACTTGGGCAAAAAAAAGGAAGTTAACTCGATTGATGTGGGCTTACGGCCCAATTTTATAAATGAGCTTGTTGCTTATCTCTGTAAAAAATCATTAGCTATGAAGACTGTTACACCTCGAATCTAAATCCAAGCATATCTAGTCTCAGCTATATATAATCCCAAAGTATTACATGTAAAGCTGTCTTTAAAGATGGTGTTTGTATAGAACGTTTGTCTAAATATGCCAAAAGAATCTTTACAAAAACTACTCATTAAGAGTAGCACAATGCATTGTATTACGCAAGTTTGTTGTTCATCCAAAACATAATAAAAGGCTTAATAAATATATTATCAAGCCTTATAAAAAATACATACAAGTTTGAATAGTCTTTGATAAAAGTTACATCATTTTACGAAAAACATACTTACTATTATATTACAAAAACATCATTTAATTGCCAGGTCATGATCTCTAGTCGTCCCTTTCATCCAAAAACTTTTCAAAGTTAGTACCATAACCCAATTGATCATAAAACTTGTCCTCATCAACACCTATTATATGAAAATGAGCCAAAGGCCCAGTGAACAAGTAACACAAACAAATACATTATGGCATACAATCTTAATCTAATGCAAATGCAACAATCATTGAATTATTAATCATTAATTAATTTCATCAAATCAACATAAGAGTGTTCAAACTTCGGAGACAAGCCATTGAGAACTTGGGGGTCCTGAGTAATAACAGCTGCTTAAGGAGTTGATAGAGCCTGAATACATATATATCTCTCCTATATCTAACTGAAAAGGAAAATAGCTTCATTTAAGGTCACAGCCATTTCTCATCATTACTTAACTTAATTCATAATATCGCTTAGTTCAACCAGTCCCATAAACATAACCGAAATCATATTACTTCCCTTTAAGAATAAGAAAATGTTATATCGATATTATTACCCCTATCAATTACTCGCTGAACCACTTATAAAGTGTCATTGCATCATTACAATGATGGACTAAGTCCCCAACTACCATGTTAACATCATCATCAAGGTTGCCACTCTCCAGATCAGATTAAATGGTATACACACAAACAATTAACATATTTAAGTCATATTTGATTAAAAATCAATTTAGATATGCATATCCTATCAACCAACAATCAAGTTATTGTGTACCTATATGAACAAATTATTTGACAATGGATTTGTATGCGAACATTGAATTTGAGAGTCTATAAAGAAATCATTTCATATAAGGTTTAACATTAAACTATAATTATAAATTAAGTCATTCATTAATTTTCAAACTTAGATAATGTCTTATAATAAAACATAACTTAGTATTCATACACACACACACACATGTATATATATACATAACACATTCTTAAATTAATTAATTTAATTATTCATTTATTATTATTTTTTTTTATAGAGGGGAATAGATCACGGCCTCATCGCGCCCATGATCGGAGGAAGAAAAAGAATCATAAGAGATCACTCTCTCTTCACGGCCGTATATAAAGCCATGACATCCCTCACATGCACCATCATGACCATGATAAGGGAAAATTGTGATTTGAGAGGATCACACTCCATGTAACGGCTGTGATTAGGCGTGATATGCAAGAATTCATGCCTAAAGGAGATCACAGGCCAGACACGCCCCTGGCGAACAGGAGGATCCTCCTGCATATACCAACTCAGAATTTTCTTTTCATAACTTGTTGCCATGGTTCAACATCAAACATAAAAGTTCAAACTCAACTTGTAACTTATTATTAAGCATCAAAAGGTCTATTTAAACTCACTACTTCACACCTATATTAACAAACAACTAATCTTTAAAAAAACAACGCCAATACTATATTTTCACTACTAATACAACAAATATAAATGCAAATAATCTATTCAATAAAACACCACAACCAAGTTCTTAACTCTTCTCCTACGGTTCTAATAATTTACCTAGATCATCAAAACAACATTCAGCTCACTAAGGAAACATTTGAACAAAACTTATATTCATGGAAGAAACAAGTAAACAAGAGCTTAAAAGGAGAAATAATATTTACCTTAGTCGACTTTAACTTATAGATGAAACTAAAAGGAAATATTAATGAGCTTTGAAAAGAAAATTAGATAAAATTTGTTCAGAAATGGTCTTCTTCTTCTTCTTCTCTAGAATGCATCGGTTTTTAAGGCTTGTTTTGGATTTGAACTTTCTATAAATTTTTGTTTATTATCCCTTTAAATCTGCCTTGATTTTTGAGGCAGTTAAAAGAGAATAAAAAGGACTTGGGCTTAGGCTTAGTTTTATGTTTGAGCTTGGGTTTGGGTTTAAAAATCTACTTGAGTTTGGGTTTGGTCTATTTTGATGAAAATCATGGGCTTGACTCACTCCAACATGCATTACAACACAATTGCTAAATCATGCCATCACATTATGTTCTATTCACTAAACATTTACTATTAATTTCATATGTCAAACAAGAAAAACATATACATATATGCTATTTAATTAAGCATGAAAGTTTAAGATATTTCAATAGCAATAGAAATAGTACGTAGTAATAGTATAAAATATGGTTACAAAAATATATTCTAGAACTTTGGTATAGGCATAACTAATCACATGCCATCACCACGACTATCTTTGTGTGAAGTATTCTGTTTATATATAGTATCTCAAAAGACACGTAAAAAAAAAAATAAATGAAAAATACAAATATGACTTTGTTACTCCAATAGACTTGTATTCGAGTCTTGCTACTTGCACTTGAGTAGTGATTGTGTGTACCATTGTGATGTAATTCCATAAATTTCCTATTGCTTTGATCATCACACTTCGGGTCGTGTCCAACGTATCCACTTAAATTTTAATACCTACTTGTATAACTTTGGATATCTTTTCCTTAATACAATGAGGATAACCGAAGTTATATAATATGTTGGTCTAGATATCTATATCCCTTCTTGATATTTATCTTACTAATGACAACTTTAAATAGTATGATGTCATGAAATTCTCACTCATCATGTACACGTTATTATTCTATACATCTCTAATTATTTGTGAGACTTTATTATAAAATGTATATGAGTAAAAAGGTATATATGCATAATAAATGTGTACTTTTATTAATATATTTGTAATTATATATTAAAAAAGTATTTTAGCACATTGTGCACCATCACAACAGTAATAAGTTATAGCTAAATGTTTACATAGTAAAAAAAAAAAATAAACTTTTATGATCACATCAATTGATAGTCTAATCAATCATCTTACCATTAAAATAAATATAATAATTGATATATTAAAAAATGACTAAAAATAAATTTGATATCTAAACTTTGCACAAAAATTCAATTTGATACATTAAATTTTAAGTGATCAATTTTGAAATAGCCAAATTCTGAAGAATGTATATATATATATATATATATTTGAATTGAATTGTTTGATATAATTATATTGTGTGAAATGTGAATGAGCATGTGATAATATAGATTAGTGTTTATGTTGAGTACGTGTTATTAAGTTTAGGTAGAGTTAAATTTTGTTGATGCAAGCTTGGAATGTCCTGAAAACATAGCAAAATTTCGAGCCATGAAAACAAGCCCAAAAACATTAATTCTCGGCCTAAAACAAGCCCAAACCCATAGAAAATGAAGCCTCAACTTCAGCTGCCCCAAAAGTCAAGATTAGGATAAGTTTAAGCCCCATACTTTACCAAAAACACTCTTCCAAAAACAGACCAAAATTCCATACGAATTTTCCCATCTTTCTCCAAACTTTCTTCCTTTGTCTCTTCAAGCAATATCATTTAAACTCTTAGCAAGACAAGCTCTTAGGGTCAAGTGTTTCTCAACAAGCCAAAGCTTCCTAATAAGTTTATACTTGATTGAAAACTCATTTGCTTGTTTAAGTTTCTCTAGACATGTGAGTTTTATGTTATCATGAATATGTATGTTGAAATGAGTTCTTGAGAAGTTGCATGTGTTATTTGTAGATGAAGTAGGATTTTGATGATATATGAGTTATTGGTGTGTGCTAAATAGGTAATAAGTAGTGTTGGAGTGAATGAAGTTGGGAATGAGTATGTTAAGAGAGTTTAGAGAAGAATGAATAGGCTAAATAAGGCTTGGATGAGGATTTGTGTTTAAAATGGTAAATATAGATGTTTGATGAGTTGAGAGTGAAGATTATGTATGTTGAAAGAAGTTAGAATACATAAGTTGAAGTTTGGTCTTGGAAATAGTTTGAAGGAAGTTTGAGAATGAAAAATGTGATAAAAAGTTATGTTTTCAAAACAGGGAGGTCTTTAATTTTTCAAAATATGTGCTAGTGTACGCCGTCGGCATAGTAGTCAACACTATCGGTGTTGGGGTATTCATGGGCGTGGACCGATCCCATGAAACTCTTGAAAATTTTGATAAATTTGAGTTGCTGTCTACACCGGCTAAACGTCGTCGATGTAGACTACAACACTACTGGCGTTTAGCTTAACACTATCAGCGATGGCAAGCGTAGAATTTTTTGTATAAACTACACCGCCTTAATGCCCCCAGTATTCAAGATCGGCATATCTCCTGCTGTTTTCCCATTTTCAAAACTTAGTCAAACATCTTTTTAAGCTTCCCATTTAATCTTTTGATGATTTTATGAGTTTGTATGATAATGTTTGATGTATAAATATCGAGTTAAGATCTTGTATGAATATTTATTTGATTTTTTTTATCCTTTGACCTAGATATATATATATATATATATGTATATATATATGGAATAGAGTTAAGGATATTAATATAAGTTGAAATTTCTTGTAATAGAGATAGATCCTCAGTTGAATACTACTTTTGATTCTCGGGTTGATTCAAGTATGCGATAACATGCTTGATTCTTTGCTTAAGATAGGCATACTTTAAGTTTATTTTAATTTAAGAAAACTTAAGAATTGTTTGTATGATTGTCTTTTGGGCTGTTGAATTTGGTTCGGAGAGCGGCACCCTGCTCAGATTAGGAGCATGGTAGTTTAGGTGCTTAGACCATCATTATCATGATGCAGTGACTTTCATAAGTGGTTCAACAGATAGTCGATAGGGTATTTGATATCAGTATAACATTTACTTATTCTTAAAATGATGTAATATGATTTAATTCAGTGTTTATAGGAACACCTAAATTAGGTGATATTATAGATTGAGTTAAGTAAAGTCGAGAAACTGCTAAGCACCTTAATTATGAGATTCCTTATTCGTTATTGGATAGATTTATTTAGGAGGTATAAATATCCGATCTACTTATATCAACCTCCTGAGCGTTGAGATCATTACTCAGGTTCCTGAGATACCCCTGTTGTTCGGAGTTTGAGTACTCTAGTATTGTTTGGCTAACTAAAGACTATTTAATAACTTAATGGTTGTGGCATTTGCATGTAGCCTAAGCTTGTATGCCATTAAGCTTGTGTTTTCATTACTTGTGTACTAGGCCATTGGCTCATATTTTATAAATTGTAGGTGGTGATGATAGCGATGAGTTTTATGCGAGTATAGGCCATGGTACAGACTTTGAGGATTTCCTAATGATTTGTGAGATTAGATGTGGACCATGGCCTTTGATGGATTTCCTTTTGTAATAGACTAACTTAAAGTATTTTAGGATATATGTAATAGATGTTAGCTTTGTCTATCTTTTATGTTTTTGTATAAGGCTTGTTATTAGCTTTTGTTTGTAATATCTATATATAACTATGTATGTTTTAAGTTTATATCTTTTATGAAAAATGTGATGATGATGATGTTATGTTTTCTTAAAAGTTTTAAAAGTCAATAGTTTTCAAATTTGTTCTTTTGGAGATTTAGACAAACAATTATTCAAACACTTCTTTAAGGACAACTTTACATATAATACTGCAAATTATATGGTTGGAAGCTATATTCACCTGTTTTAATTATAGAGGTGATGTCGGGTCCTTACAAATTTAATACTTAATCAAATATTTTATGACCATTTTCATTATCACCCCATTAACAATGTTTGCTTTGTTTGTTGACATGGAAGAAAAAACATATTATTGAATTTTTAGAACTTCTCCTAACATCGTATAGCGTTGTTTCATGTTTAAAAATAGAAAAATGGTATTAGTGAGATAATAAAATAGCAATAAAAAGTTTGATTAGGTATTAAATTGATAATTTTAAAATTGAAGCATTGAATTAAATTTTTATGCAAAATTTAAAAATCAAATTTAACTCTTTTATTTTTTAATTTTAATGTGCAATAACAACTAGATGTATAAGTCTAAATTGTTAAATAACCTATAAGAGTAGTTCCGTGAAAAAACCAATGCTCCATAAAGTTTTTATGGAATAGAGGAAAAAAAAGGCAGGACGATCTTGTCTAATGATGTCTGAATCTTTTTTCTGTTCAATGCTCGTCCCATTTTAACCTTCACTTTGTTCATACAATTGACAAGTTGTAATAGTACCTTGAGCATTTTTTTAATTTATTTTTTGCATTGTTTTAATTGACTCAACGGTTTTTAAATTTATAAATCTAACTTGCTTGCTTTAACGCTTTTTCATTTTTCATCTAGTCGTTTATTTGCGACTTCCTAGCGGTGCATGCCCTTGTACAAGAACATCTTTATTCGTTCATGTGCTACATAGAAATTTATTTAAAGCATTTTAAATAACTTTGTCTACTAAAAAATTCTTAATTTTATTAATAATTTTTTTAATAAAGTTACTTAATAATTTTTAAAAATTTGTTTAGCTGTCAAGTATCATATTCTTCCAATAAAAATATGAAAAAAGCTTATCTAAAGAATTTACTTTTTGAATTACTTATCTAAGGAACTTATTTCTTGAGTTGCTTAATTAAGGAATTTTGATCTTAATTTTCTTGTTGAGCAACTCTTTTACTTACCTTTTTTTATTGGTTATTTGGATTATTTAGTATGATGTCAAATAACTCTAATAAATGGAGTCTAACCATTACCCACCTACTGCACTCTCGTCTTTCACCACTATATGTATGTATGTGTGTGTGTATCGTGTATGTCACGGGCCTGTTTTAATTTTGGACGACAGCAGCTTTATCTTATGCCGATGAGATTATCTTGGTCAAGTGCTCCTTTCGCCATATATCTTCGTCATGACTCGATCAGCTATAGGTTAATTGATCCTTCCTGATATGGACCGAATATAAACAAATCAAATTTATATTCAATTCTATTCAACAATAACTTAGTTAAGCTACATACATCTCGAGCCACTTGAAAAATTTATCAAATGTAATTAGAATAAAAAATATTTTTTTATACAAGTATCAAGTTAGAATTTATTGAGTACAATTTTATGCCTAATTCAAAATTTTAAACTTTGATTGAGTTGATCTTACATCTAAGCTCATCAATATGCCATATTGATTCTACACTTTTATAACCCTAATATTTCGACCTTAGATTTTGAGAGAATTATCTCATGCCTAACACCTAATGGGCTGGTGTAAATCATATCAAAAATGCAAAAATAGTTTTATTTATTTATTTATTTTGTTTTGTGTGCATTACAATAGGAGTGGTAAATTTAAATTCAAACTCATTACACCGCATGATACAAGTGGTAATTCCGCTAGACTAGAGTATAATACTATAGTAGAAAGAGGATATTTAAAATTACAAATCATATTTGTTTTATGCTTTATGATTAATTCTGTAATTTGTTCTCTCCCGTTTTATCGTGTTAGTTAAAATTGTGACTATTACATCAATAATGCTCATTAAATTTAAAAAAAAAAACTAATAACGGTGGCATTTACGGGTTGTGGGAGCACAATTTTTTTTTTTTTTCATTTTAGAATATAAGAACTCAATGGAATTTTGATATAATCGCAGAGAAATTTCTATATAATTATTGCTTAGTTTACATGTTTTAACTTCAAATTTCCTTTTAAAACTTATATAAACCAATATGTTACTTGGCAAAAGAATAAGAGAGACAAGACCTTTTGTAGTCCAATGATGCTTATGTATTTGATTTCCCCCTTCCAAAAATTCTAATAGATTGTAATGGAAGGGAAAAAAAAGAAGAAGAGAATATTTAATCTTTTTTTACGAACTAAGTGAATATTTAGTTATGCTCTAGTGTTTACTAACTGTAAATATTCCTTTGGGGTTTAGTGGTTATGGTAATGGTTTAGGTTATTCAAAGGACTTTGTGTTGGTATAATAATACTAATAATTATAATATAAAAAGGAAGAAAAGATTAAGTCTCTATTTGGATTGTCAGATTTTTATTTGTATTGCATTTATATTAAATTTACATCATATCTATTTGATCAGTTTATAAATAAAGTTATTAGTTTTTTATTAGTATCTATTTCTTGACAAACATCTTTTTTTTTTGGCCACTTGACAAACACCTCTTTAAAAATGATAAAAATATGGTGCCATGATCAAAATATGTTGAAACAAACAGAACAAGAACTCCAATGGTCGTTATAAGGTTGGGTCCAAATAAATCCAAAACATTATATGAGAGGGTTAGGTCTGAATATAATGGAAAAAATTTATAAGGTTTAAGGTTAGGTTTGGTAAATCTTATTAGCGGACGGGTGGTTTTATATGATTAGCACCAAATCTATATTGTTGCATCCTTACTTTTAGAAAGATTAATTGAAAATTTTTGTTTTTTTTAATTAATTATCAAAATGAGTTTGTATTTATTAATTTTTACCTTTTGGGAACAGCCACATAAAGGAGGGGAAAAAAGGGAGGAAAAAGAAAAAAGGAAATGTTGGTGTAAACAAGATTGGCAAAGCGAACTAACAAATGATTTTCGTAATTTTTGGCATGTGACCTCATACAGAAATATTCCAATGAGCTTACCTAATCTAGGAGGAGTAGTTTTACCTTAATTGACCGGACAAAGGTCTAGAACGATAGCACCTAACTTTCCTTGAATTGATGCGAATATTTTCACTCCATGTTAAAATATTCCACACGACTCTATTTAATTAATCGTTCATAAATTTGTATGTCATAAACTGATCATATTTATTGCAAGTCTTAAATCTTGTTGTGAAGATTAATTGTAATGTATATACGAAAAGTATTACCCAAATTAAGATATGCAAAATTATAAACTACCAAAAGAGAAGAAATTTGGCAAAATGGAAAGTTTCCACACTTTCCATTAATCACGGAAAGAGTTTCGTTCCATTTTCATCATTTCTAAATCAATAATTGATATTATTTAAATTTTTAACTATATAAGCATGTCTTAATAAATAACCAATTGTTGGCCAAAATAAAAAAAAAAGAAAAAGAAAAAGAAAAAGGATATCTTAATAATTATACACGTAATATAAGGTTTTGTAAATAATATTTTATAGAAGACATGGGATAACACAATAAATATTAGGAAAAATGTCAAATTTGTAACTAAATTTTACCATTTCTTATAATTAAAAGCCTAATATCTACAACTATTAATCTTGTACTAATTTTTTTTCTTATTTTTACAATTAAATACTTAAATTTTACTAATTTTTGTAATCTAGTACTTGAATTTTATTCAATTTTGTAATTAATTACTTAATCTAAATGCTAAAATGATATTGAAAAGTTTGTAGATAATAATATCATGTTGGTACGCGAGAATTGCTTAGAATGGAATGAAATGGAATCAACAAGGGAATGAAAAATTCATTTCTTTATTTGGATATAGACACATAATGGAATAGATACGAATTAGTTTATCTTAGAATTAACAAAAAAAATGTCATTTACAAAAAATAAGATAATAAATTTAAATAGGATAAAAAAGGTAATTTAAGTAAAAATACTTAATGAAAAAAGAATGGAATCGCGATTCCATCTTCTCAATTGAGGAACCGAATTTCACTTTAAAGAAGGAATCATCGATTCTAAAGAATCGAAATTTCGACTTCTCATGATGCTTTAAAACATAGAAAGAGGAATAGAAGCCGAAATCGTAATTTAATTACAGTTCATTTCTGCGTACCAAACAAATCATAAAAAGTTAATACTTTTTAAATTTTAGATAATTAACTATAAACATACAAAATTAAAGCATAAAAATTTGACATTTACGGTTTGTTTTTCTGGCCAAAGGCATTTACCTTAACATCATGCGTTTGATCAGCGTTTGATTTGTCTATTTCTGGCTATTTCTATACCTTTCTAAAGGTGACTAGAAATTGCCGCTTACGCTGAAGTCAAAAAAAAAAAAAAAAAGAAGGAAGAGAAGCACCTTACGCATGATGGCTGCATTTGTAGACATGGGTGTATAGGTCAGATTGGCAATAATATGTTTGCATAGGGAAGGGAGAAAGAATCCGAAAGAATTGAAAAATAAAAGAAGTGAAAAGAAAGAAAGTTGGACACGTTATTATTTGAATACAGGAGTGGAAGTTATTATGTTCTTTTTATTTTATAAAATTACCATAAAATTCGTCAAAGTTAACGATACGGATAAAATTCGTATCTGTATAAAGATAACAAAAGAATGAAAATTTGATTTTCCTGGATTTTATCTATTTATGGATTTTAAGGTTTTCATAAATTAAACTAGAAAAATAAGAGAATATGAAAAAAAATTAATCTAAGAATTTGATAGAACCAAAGATTAATTTGAATTGGTTTATTTAATTATAACATGATGTGATAGCATATATTATAATCAAAAGAGTTCTTTAAATGATCAATTGATGCAAAACAAGGTTGATAGATTTAATGGGTATAGAAACTAGATAATTGATATTACAACATCATTGTATAATTTCTGGTTTAAAATTATAATCACAGTTCAAAAGAATAGATAAGACTAGACTGATTTGATTCAATGACATAAGTTCATTATTGAATAATGTCATTTTACAAGTTTATACAATAAAAACCAAACACCCTTCGGATATAAACATCTTGTTACTTTGTTGTAAATGAATTGGAAGGGGGATTGAAATTCAATTCAATAGGGTTGTAATGATTATTACAATAAAACAAAGAATTATTAGAGTAAAAGGTAAATATCTATAATGCCACTTGTCTTTATTACACACAGATGATAATTGTATATGTGATGTTTTCAAGACATGGGTATTTATGACAAAGTTGAAAATAAATCATTAAATAGCAATTCATGAGTTGCGTAATAATAATTACAATTGAATGAAAATTCATTATGAATTATCAAGTAAACACTATAATAATAGCTTTACATAGAATAAGAAGGAAATGAATATCTATTCATGCCAAATATATGGATTGTGAGGATTATAGGGTAGGACATGAATGTGTGTGTGTATATATATTTTGAATCTCTCAAAGTGTAAGATATGGGTGTAGAGAGGGTACAAATTCAAAAGTACTTTGAGTTGAACTTGTATGCTCAATGTGAATTTTGATGCAACAATTAATTGCACGATTAATTTCTTAATTGTGTTAAACTATATTTAATAAGTCAAACAACTGGGATGAATAACATGATAGAATATATGTGCACTTTGTGTATGTGGTGTTCTATAGAGATTGTGGAGGAATTACCAGGTACAAATTCTTAGCCATAGCCTTAGTCACGAGTGTCATTGAGGGCTTGATAGGTTCATTCATTAGGTATCAAGAAGCTCAAATGCCAAGCTCAATAAGTTTAAAGAAGCACAGCCTTAGTCACGAGTCTCATTGAGGGCTAGAACAGTTCATTCAACAACGCATGACAATCTTAAATTTTAGGCTTGACGAATTCAAAGAAGCACAAACTTGATCGTGGGTTATATCCAAGGCGTGACAAGTTTAAGGCACGACAAGCTTAGGACGTGAGAGTTCAAATCCAAGGCTCAATGAGTCCAAATAAGCACATATTTGATAAAGGGACAAATTCAAGACGTGACAAATTTAAGGCACGACAAGTCTGAAGCGTGATAGTTTAAAAATATGAGCCAATATAGCATGAAAGAGTTGTTATACATATTTAATACTTGACAATTTTAAGACATTATCTCTAATGGACATATAAGCCTTTGAAGACTATAAATACATATTCCTTTGGAGATTTAGATGACTTGAAAGAGCTTTTATTTACAAACAAACAAATTAGAAAATTCTCTTTACTTTTGTATTCTTGTTTATTAATTTACAAAATTTATAAACAGAGAGAAAATCAAAATTAGTGCTCTACTCTTATATTTGTTATCTCTAAGAAAGCATTTTAAGAGAGAAGGAAATACTTTATTTCTTGAATGTTAAAAAATGATGTACTACTCTATTTGAGCTTGTGTGATTATGATTAATAGTGTGCGAAGTTCTCTAACTGGAGGCAATTTAGGTGATCATAGAGAGTAGGAAGTGAGCTAAACTCCACATTAAATCTAGGCTTAAATCTTCTTTTCCTATCTTTTTTTATATTTCCTATTGTACTCTATTATTGCTATATCTGCTGCTATTAAAGTTTAAATTGATCCATTGCATAAAGTCTTATTGTTTGGGCATTTTAGGTCAAATAATCAATTCATACGTTGCCCTAATTGAGTATTTTCTAGTGTATTTTCATTTAGTATCAAAGCCTCATCTCTAATTTTCTAAACTTAATTGCATTTAGAGTAAAGATCATGTCATCTAATGCACTAGGGTTTCTAGAGAGACAAGCTATCAATAGATCATCTCTTCTAAGTGGGGATAACTACCCATATTGGAAGTGTTTGATGAAAATCTTTCCAAGAACTTAAAAAGATTAATATGAAAGTTAATAGAAAATGGTTCTTTGATCATTGATGGAGAAGAAGAAAAGGATTATAATGAAGAAGATTAGAAAAAATTATATCTAAATGAAATAACTATAAACATGTTGCACTGTGGGCTAAATGAGAGTGATTTTAATAGAATCTATACATGTATATCTGCTAAAGATATATGGATGAATTTGGAAAGACTTACGAAGGAATTTCAAGAGTAAGAGATACAAAAATAAGTCTTTTGTGTTGATAGTTTGAAATTTTCAAAATGCTTGCAAATGAATCTATAGATGATATGCATAATAGATTTATCAACATCATAAATTCGTTGAGTGTGCTTGGAAAGAATTTTACTAATGTGAAAATAAATTCTAAACTACTCAGGTCTCTACCTGTGGATTAGGAAAAAAAGAGAACTGCTATTGAGGAAGGATAAGATTTAAGTGCTATGAGCAAAGAGGAACTTCTTAGAGTACTCAAAACATACGAGCTTATTAGAAAGTAAGTAGAGGAATCAAACAAAAAGAAAATTACTTTAAAAGCTACGAGTCATAATTCCAATGAAGATGATAATGATGATATCAAGAAACTTGCCTTGATGGCCAAAAGATTTAAGAAGTTCATGAGATTCAACAACAAGATAAAAAGAATGGATGATGATAGTAGTTCATCAACATACAAAAAGGAAAAGAAGAATATGATAACCTGCTACAAATGTCATGGGCTAGGAAACATCCAATAATACTGTCCAATGCTCAATAAGGCATCTAAGGGATTCGGAAAAGAAGCTCTCATTACCATTTTGAGTGATGATGACTCAAGTGACTCGGACGAAAATGTGTGCTTTATGGTATTAGATGATGAGGAAAGTTCTCCATCTTCCCCTTCTTATGATGAAATGTGTGAAATGTATGATAAAGTATGTAGTAAACCAATTAAAATGGAGAAAAGGAATAACATGCTTAAAATCTTAATGATGGAAGTAGGAGAAGGATTGGATAAATTTAGAATTGAGCATGAGGAGATTAAAATGGAAAATGAAAAGCTTCATGAAGAAATAAATATTTTGAAATTAGAAAATGATAAGAAAAATAATAGATGTGAGAAGTTAAAAAGCAAAATTAATGAATTAAGCAAGATCTATGAGAAATTAACAATTGAAAGTGATTTTCTTGATCTTGAAGTTAAAACCAAAAACAATAAAAATAATGTTTCAATGTTGGTAATAATAATGAAATTTTAAAGCAGCTCGAAGAACAAAGAAATGAAAATACTATATTGAAAGCTAGCTTAGATGATTCAAAAGCAACTATAGTCAATTCACCAAAGGGAAAAAGAACTTGAGTACACTTTTTGGAAATCAAAGATGTGATTCAAACAAATATGGAATTGGCTATAACAAAGAAAACAGTTACAAATCCCATAAAACTCGATTTGTAAAAGCCACTCATGGGACATGCAACTACTGTGGCAAAACTAGTCAGATTGCACATAATTATATAATAAGAAAAACCATGCATTTGAATCATAAAAGTAAGTTAGTTTGGGTTACTAAAAGAGAAATCCTTGTTACACCTAACCGAAAAGGACACAAACTCAAATGAGTACCAAAGAAATAATCTTCTGTTTTTCAGGAATTTTTAAGCGGAAACAACAAATGGTACTGGATAAAGGCGGATAAAGCCTCTAGACACATGATTGGAGATGCTTCCAAGTTCATAGCTTTAAACTTGAAAGATCAAGGGAATGTCACCTTCGAAGATAATCGAAAATCAACTATTCTTGGTGAAGATAACATTTTAGCAAATACAGATTTAACTATTAAAAATGTGCTTTTGGTTGATGGTTTAAAACATAACTTGCTTAGTGTTAGCCAATTACGTGATAATGGTTTTGGAGTAATATTTCTTGCCAATAAATATTTTATTGAAAGAACTGACAATAATCAAGCTTAATTTGAAGGGTATAGATAAAGAAATATTTACAAAATCAGTCTAGATTATTTCAAATCATCAAATGAAACTTGTCTTTACTCTCAAAATGATAATAGTTGGCTATGGCATAGAAAATTGAGACATGCTATTATGGATGTAATTTCAAAACTTATTAAAAAGAGTCTTGCCAAAGGTTTACCAAAAATAAATTTTCAAGGATAAGATCTATCAAGCATGTCAATAAAAAAAGCAAACTAAGACTTCTTTTAAGTCTAAGGATGTTGTTTCCACTTCTAGGCCATTAGAACTATTGCGTATGGACTTATTTAATTCTATTCGAACTCAAGTTTGGGAGACAAAAAATATACATTGTTTATTATTGATGACTTCGCTAGATATACATGGACTTTCTTCCTATCATCTAAAAACGAAATAAACAATGTCTTTTTTAGATATTGCAAGAAAGTTTAAAATGAAAAAAAAAGGTCTTAATATTATAACTATCTAAAGTGATCATGAAGGAGAGTTTGAAAATTATGAAATGGATGATTTTTGCAATAAAAATGGAATTGAACATACTTTTTTAGCTCATAGAACTCCACAACAAAATAGTGTAGATGAAAGAAAAAATAGAACTTTAATTAAAATGGCTAGAGCCATATTGTATGGAAACAATTTTAAATACTTTTGGGCTGAAGCGGTTAACATTGCATGTTATATATCAAATAGAATTTTCATAAGGCCAATTATTAAGAAAACCTCCTATGAGCTTTGGAAAGGAAAAAGATCTAACATTTCTTATTTTCATCCATTTGGAACTAACTGTTACATCTTAAACAATGGAAAAGAACGACATGCTAAGTTTGCTGCTAAAAGTGATGAAGGCATTTCTTTTTTTTTTTTACTCTTTAACTAGTAAAGCATATAGAGTATTTAATAAGAAAACCTTGGTTGGAAAACAATATCTTCATGTTGCTTTTGGTGATTCTTTGCCTCGTATATGTTCAAGTGATGATATGGATAATATTTGCGTTGATTTGGATAAATTTTCTCTTGAAAATAATAGTAAAAAAAGAGATGAACATAAAAAAGATAGTACGAATGAATCTGGTAATAAAGATCTTCCTAAAGAGTGAAAATATGCAAGATCACACCCAAAAGATCTGATAAGAAGTGAACCTTCTAATAGAGTACAAACAAGATCTTCCCTAAGAAATATAAGTAATCCAGTCTTCCTATCCTAAATCGAGCCTAAAAATACTAAAGAAGCTTTAAAAGATGAGTTTTTGATACAAGCTATGCATAAGAATTAAATCAATATATAAGGAATGAAGTTTGTAACTTGGTTCCTAGACCAAATAATAGACCAGTTATTGGAACCAAATGGGTTTATACAAACATGATGGAGTTGGAATAACAACTAGTAATAAAGTTCGATTAGTAGAAAAAGGATATAATCAAGAAGAAGGCATAGACTTTGATTATCCTAGTTGCTAGACTAGAAGCCATTAAAATGCTTTTAGCATTTGTTGCTTTCAAAAATTTTACTCTTTTTCAAATGGATGTCGAAAGTTCTTTCTTAAATGGTTTATAAAAGAAGAAGTTTATGTAGAGCAACCATTGGGTTTTGAAAATAATGAATTCCTTGATCATGTTTACAAATTAAATAAGCTCTTTATGGTCTCAAGCAAGCTCTTAGGGTTTGGTACAAAAGACTCAGTAGCTTCCTATTAAACAAAGAATTTTCTAGAGGAAAAATTGATATAACTCTATTTATTAAAAATCACAAGTTAGACACATTGATTATGAAAATCTATGTGGATGACATTATATTTAGAGTTACTAATATAAGTCTTATAAATGAATTTGTTGAATCCATGAAGAACAAATTTAAAATGAGTATGATGAGAGAACTCAATTTTTTTCTAGGTTTTTAAGTGAAGCAATCTGAAAATGGAACCTTCATCAATCAATCTAAACATATGAAAGAACTCTTGAAAAGATTCAAAATGGATAATTGTAAAATAAGACTTACACTTAGGAGCACAAGTGTAAAACTTGACAAAAATGAAAATGGAAAAAATATTTGTGAAAAGCTATAAAGAGGCATGATAGTTAGTTTGTTATATCTAATAACTTCAAGACCTAATATCATGTTATCGGTGTGTGTATGTGCATGATTTCAATCTTGGCCAAAAGAATCACACTTGAGTGTAGTAAAGCGTATACTTAAGTATCTTGTAGGCACTATTGAAAATTGGCTTATGGTATCCAAAGTTTACTTCATTCAATCTAGTTGAATACTCCGATGCTAACTTAGTTGGGTGCAAAGTTGATCAAAAAAGCATAAGCAACACATGTCACTTTCTTGGAAACTCCGTAATATCTTGGTATTTAAAAGAGCAAAATTCATTTGAACTTTCAACTGTTGAAGCTGAGTATGTAGTTGTTAGTAGCTGTTGTGATGGATTAAAGCATGGAAATGTTCCAATTCGATGCGATAATACAAGTACTATAAATCTAACAAAAATTTCGATCTAAAACTCAAGAACCAATCACATCGAAATTGGACATCATTCAATTAGATATTATATTCTAAATAGATATATTAGGTTTGAATTTGTTGACATAAACAATCAACATACTGATATTTTTACAACACTTTTAAGTGAGGATTGTTTTTGCACTTCGCATAGAGAATTAGGCGTGATAAAGCAAGATGAGTGCTAAATATCATAGAGCTAAGTTGATTTAGAACTTAATCTTAGATAAAATAAGCTATTTAATGTTAAAATATGTTTTTTGGATACTTGTGAGATGTTTTGTCTGAACAAATATGTGATATGTTATTTTTGTGCATCATTAAGCTAAATTTATGCTAAAACTTGGTTTTAAACATGCTCAGTGATGCATTTTAGACTTATTTGAATATTTGGCACTAGTTGAAAATCATTTTAGACAAATTTATGCACTCTTGAAAAACCTATTATGTAATTTTTTGACAACAACTTGCACAAATTTGTGATATGATTTTTTTTTAACATGTATGTTGCTTGTGTATCTCATTACTTTTAATATTGTGAGTTTGTCTTCTTGTTTTTGATGAGTCCAAAGGATGAGAGAAATGTTGAATGCACAATTTACATGCATAGACAACGTATTTTGATGTGTCCAAAGGGGGAAAAAATCTGTTGAATACATGTTATAGTATCTATTGTGTTTGTTTAACCATTAAGTGTATCTTACACTTTCCTAGAATTAAGTATCAATTTGTTGAACCAAATTTGAGAAAATTCTTTTGAAACTCAGATGTTTATTTGAGAGGGAGTATGCTTAATTAAGGGGAGTTAATTGTGCATAATTGTCCTCATAGAAAAGGAAAAGATTGTTGAACTTGTATGTTCAACACTAATTTTGATGAGACAATTAATTGCATAATTAACTACTCAATTGTGTTAAACTACACTTAATTAGTCAAAATTGGGATGAACATGCTAGAATATATATGTAAAGACCCGACCCTCTAAATCCCGAGACTTAGAGTACCGAGTCCCCAACCACATATAACGTTTTCATATTATATGTAAGGTTGTCCTAAAACTAATAGTTTATGAAAATTGTTTGATCAAAACCACTATAACTTCATAAAGAACTTTTATACAAACAAGATTGCTAACAAAAGCAATTTATACATACATTTACATCATATAAACACTATTTAGTGTCAATACAAGACACTACAAAAATTACATGTTTTCTTACATCAAAAAGAATCCTAAGGATCTTAAGGTCTTTACAGCAAATGGGCTTAACTAACAAGCCATCTATACATAACTTTTCCTTAGCAAAAATTCTTCCAAAAGTCCAGGGTAATCGGATCCTATTCGTCCCACTCATCCAGAAATCTCTCGAAATCGGACCCATAGCCCAAATCATCATACAACTCGTCTCCAATACCTGCAAAGCAGCAACAGTGAGCCAAAGGCCCAGTACACAATGACCAATGCAAAAACAATTCATCAATTTGATGTAATGCATCATTAGACAGGTAATTATCTTTATTACATTTTCTTGCACCAACCAACAGGAGGGTATTCAAACCCGACCACACTTCAGGAATCCAGGGATTCTGAGTAACAGCAGCTGCTCAGGGAGTTGATATAAGCAGTCCGAATACTTATATCTCCTATATCTATTTCATGAAGATAATAGCTTCATTTAGGGTTTAAAAGCCGTTGCTCGACTCTACTTAAACTCAGTCCATAACATGAACCTAGTTCACAGTTCCCATAAACTTTGAACTAAATCATGGTATTTCCCCCTAAGTTTAAGCAAACATTACGCAGATACGATTCCCCCTATCGGCTACCCACTTAACCAAAAGAATCGCTATTGCATCATAGCGTACCATTGCATCATGGTAAAGTCATTGCATCATGACTTGGTTAAGCGCCTAACTAACATGTCATTGCATCACGACAGGTTCGCTGCTCCTCGGACCAGATTAAACAGCGTAATAGACATCCAATTCATTCAAATATTAAGTCAAATCAATTTAAATCAGATTAGGAATGCCTATCCCTAGAAATCATCAAACAAGTTATTGCGTACCTGAACCCGTTAATATATAACTAGGATCTCTCGGTGAAGAACTAACCGAAGAATCCTTAACTGAAATAAAATATCACAATAATCAATAAATATAGATTTCAATCTCACAATTATACATACATATTATATCTATATATTACAAATAAATCAAAGAAATTCAAATATTGAATACAAAGTCATAAATAAGCATTTAATCATTCTATTATATCCTAAATCGCTTAATAAATACCTAATTACTCAAATAACACTTCGGAAAATTTTAGAAAAAGCTTTTAAAATTCAAAAGCGCAGGGGATACGCCGGCAGCAAAGCTAGCGGCTTTGAGCCGGTGTTTGATACTCTGAAAATCAACACTGCCAACGCTGGTAATGTTCAAGGGTACGTCGACTGCCTTCATTCTACGCCAGCGGCCTTGAGCAGGCGTAAAATCCAAAAAACCCAAAATTTTTCAAGACGTCCAGAGAGGTCTAAGCCGTCCGCCTACAAAGATACGCGGGCAGCTTTGACACATACGCCGGCGGCCTTGATTCCCAGAAGCCGGCATACAATATGAAAGGATGAATGCCGGCTGACTTTTCTAGCGAAAGCCGGCGGCGTTCGGCCGGCCTTAACAAATTTGAATCCAACGCTGCTTCTACGCCGGCGGCGTTGAATTCCCAAGTGCCGGCGTACGTTTAAAAACAGGCTTAAACGACAAAACACAAATCCCCTGTTTTTCTACTTCAAAAATTCTATCCTATAACACTTTCAAATCATTCTCAACTACATTTTCAACCTCATATACTAACTCCTACCTACACTACTCAATCTTAGCATCTCAAAACAAGAAATCAACACATTTAAACACTTCCAATTCCACTTCAATCCATTCTAAATTTTCCTATACAAATCCTCTTCACATCCTCTCAACACTTCATATCACTTCTACCATACATACACAAACTCACACACTCATTAAAACACATTCCTAACAATCCCAAGCATGAACAAACAATTTAAATAACACCAAACTCATTCATTCAAGAACTCATACAACACCACAAGAAAGGAAAACAAACAACAATCATAATTACATCAATTCAAATATATATATATAATATATATATACCTTGTCTTGAGGAGAACTTTGATTTTTAAAACTTGATATTGATCTTGACTTGAACTTGGAAATGAAATTGAAAGAGGAAGAAGAAAAGAAAGAAAGAAGAAGTAAAATTCGTATAAAATATTAGGGCTGCAAAAAGGGAGTTCAATTAAGCATAATTATGCATAAAACATATTCCAAATTTACCCTCTAAGGCATATGCAACTTTAATTTGCAATTTGGGTGAATTTGAGTCTCATTTGGGCTTCATTTTGGGCATAAATGCTAACTCAATTAAGAAAAACTCTATCAACTAATCTTATGGAAAACCAAGATTAATTTTATAAATCTAACTTAACTTAACACCTTAATGTATAAAGGACATAGTTTAATAACTATACTACACACTCATTAATACATATAAAACAAAGATATTAATTTCAATATATACATGCAAAATAATGCATTTTAGACCACTAGCAACATAACCATTATAGTCATCATGCTCATTCAATTCAATACTTAAGATAAATAATTAAACACATGGAATTTAAATAGAATTTAAATCTAGGTCATTTCATATATATATATGCTTTGTGTATGTGTTCTTCACTAAAGATAGTGTAGAAATTAGCAGGTGTAAATTCTTTGACATAGCCTTGGTTGGTTCTCATTGAGAACTTGACAAGTTTATTCATCAGGACGCGACAAGCTTAAATTTTAGGCTCGACGAGGTCAAAGAAGTACAGCCTTGGTTGTGAGTCTCATCGATGGCTCGACAAGTTCATTCATCAAGGCACGACAAGCTCAAATTTAAGCTCAATGAGTTCAAAGAAGCACATATTGACCATGAGTTAAATCTAAGGCACGATAAGTTTAAGGCATGACAAGCTTAAGGTGACAATTCAAATCCAAGGCTCTATGAGTCCAAATAATCACAGACTTGATCAAGGGTCAAATTCAAGGCGTGACAAATTTAAGGCACGATAAATCTGAGGCGCGATAGTTTAAAAATACGAGTCGATGTAATATGAAAAAGCCATTATGCACATTTAATGCTGGACAATTTTAAGACATTTTCTCTAATGGATATTTAAATTTTTGAAGACTATAAATACATATTCCTTTGGAGATTTAGATGACTTTGAAAGAGCTTTTATTTGAGAACAAAAAATTAGAAAATTTTCTAATTGCTTTTGTACTCTTGTTTATTAATTTACAAAATTTGCAAAGAGAGAAAATCAAAATTAGTGCTCTACTCTTATATTTGTATCTATAAGAGAGTATTTTAAGAGAGAAGAAAATACTTTATTTCTTAAGTGTTGTAAACCTGTGTATTACTCTATTTAAGCTTATGTGATTATGATTAATAAAGTGCGTGAAGTCTTCTGATTGGAGGCAATTTTGAACTATTGTGGCTTGTAGGAAGCGAGTCGAACTCCACATTAAATCTAGGCTTAAATCTTCTTTTCCTATCTCTTTTATATTCCCTATTGTACTCTATTATTGCTATATCCACTACTGTTAAATGTTAAATTGATCCCTTGCATAAAAATTTATTGTTTGAACATTTTAGGTCAAATACTCAATTCATCCTCCCTCTTGAGTATTTTCTAGTGTATTTTCAATTTGTACTTACTCTGAAACCCGTTATCTATTAAAATAATACAAAATAATATAAATAAATAAGAAATATATAATTATTTTCTATTTTTCATTTTATGATCACTTGTGTTTAAGATTTTCACTTATAAGCTACCTTGTAATTTTTTTTTTATTTAGGAAAACTTGTACTATTTTATTATTGAAGCATTTGTTATTATTATTATTTTTATTTTGGAAAAAATTTGATTATATGTGGTTGAATTTCTAAGTCATATAAAAGTATTATTTATCTAAAGAGACTAATTAAAATAGGAGTGCCTTTAAGTTTTTGAATTTAGAATTTCCTAAATGTTTTACAATTTTGTTAAAATCACGTAATTAGGTTTTACAGGTGCTTGCAACAGATTTCAACTTTGACGCTTTTAAATTTCTTTCAATAAGTTATTTATAATAAATATATAAAATAAAATAGTTTTACATATTACTTTAACTATATATATTATGATAAAATTGAATTTAAAAAATAAAAAACTTTGTGTGCTTTTTGCCTCGTCAAACCTTACTAAGCATTAGAAAAAAAATAAAAATAAAAAAGAAAGAAAAATTTTATAAGTTCTAAAGGATACCTTATTTCTTGTAAGTTTTACTAGATATAATATAGTCTAATTATAGGAGAGGATTCATGTATAAAACTTCGTACCCTATGCCAATTTTTTTAATTGATTTTGTATCATATGTCTTACGAGATACGATGTGGGTCAGATTTCATACTCAACTTACGTTGATCTACTAAGTTCTGCATCACTTAAAAAGTGTAATCGTAATTTGAGGGTAGAACACAAACTTCACTTGGAAGTTCTATCAAGTTTGAAAATTTTAGCTCAAGTTCAATTGAATTGTCAATGACTGAGTAAGCTCAAATTTAACTCAATTCAACTTGTCTATACATGATATATCTAAATAATAGTTTTTGGCCTAATTAAAGTAATATTAGAATCTAAACTAAATTCAAACTTTAATCAATATTTATACTTGATTACAGTTTGGATACATATACGATTTAGTTGAGTTAAAATATGGAGCTGGAACTTGACTTAATAAATTATTTGACTATAATAATTCAAGTTTAAATATGACTTGATTTAGCTTAAT
Source organism: Combretum micranthum (assembly GCA_024138025.1). Lineage (NCBI taxonomy): Eukaryota > Viridiplantae > Streptophyta > Magnoliopsida > Myrtales > Combretaceae > Combretum > Combretum micranthum. Next base: position 12,299 of record JAMXBD010004346.1, on the reverse strand, counting down.
AAACTCATCAATAGGATTAATGTGTTTACACTACTAGATAGATAGTTATTTTATATGAATTTCCTTTCCATTTTCTTTGATTTTGGCTAAAATATTTTCATCGCTTCAAATTAAAGAAGAACTCTTTAAGAAAAAATAGAATAATTAATGAAAAATATTTTTTCTTATTTTATAAAATAAAAAGTGTAAGTTATTTTTCCATCAATTTACAAGACATATCTACCATCATTAACTATCAAGATACATTTATTATTATTATTATTTTTAGTATTTTCCTTTTGATAAATTTATTTCTTATTATAATATTTGTATTTGTTTTTTAATTTTTTATACTTAGAATATATGAGTTAATTTCAAGTTACACAAATAGAAAAAAACTATTTTCATAAAAACGTTTTTCATTTATAAATACTTTTCATCAAAATGAACGAAGACTAAATTTTATTTATTTTCCTTCTCTTCTTTTTTTCCAATGTATGAAAAAAAATAATGAATATTCCCTTGTAAATTTCTTCCGATGCACTTTCCTTCTTCGGCACAAAGCTCGATGTAAGAAACGTGCCAAGGCGGCTTAGTCATTACAAGAAATCAACTTTCCAAATCAATCGTTGACAGACATATATGGACCTTGATCTAACTATTTATTAACGTGTTCATGTGCAACAACAAATGATGTTTTTGGAATCCACGACTGACTTCTGGGAGTGCCTAACCAATGTCTACGTCGTACAGCCTAATATTACAGAAAGTACATATTAACACCGTTGAGTTCGTAGTCTATACGAGAGAGCACGCGCAAATATTCATTATTCTATGTGCTTATGTTAGCGCTCACATAAGCATCTCCACCACTTGCTAGTTTATATTTTATAACTCTTGTGATCTTTGCTTTGCAAACCCTAGCACTAGAAGTCGTTAACGTTTCTGTCATTCCCAACCAAAATAATATTTAAGAGAAAAACTCGAATAGCTAATACACACCATATACGTATATATATTCGTATGTGATTGGTCAATACCATCTGTATTTTGGTAGTAATTATTAATTATATTTTATAACTCTTACTATCTTGCTTTTCAAACCCTAGCAATACAAAACATTAACGAATCTGTTATTCCCGACCAAAATAATATTTAGGAGAATCATTTAATCGCAAATAGAATCTGCCCATAGGGCTCTATGATAAAAAATCATTGATAGTTACCATCTTATATATATTATATATGGCTTGTAATACTAAAGTCTTTATATCTAATACCAGGTTAAGTGTGATTTTGTATTTTGTTATTGATGAGACCGTTTAATTGTTTATCATCCATGTTGAAATGATTATAAAATCGATATTATCGTAATAGGGACCATAACAGTTAGATGAACATTCCCATTATTACAACTGTAAAATAAACCTAATTATATACACTCTGTTAAATAATCCGTTTATATAATGTTTTTTATACTTCTTTTTAAATATTAAGTCATTCATTCAGGTCATGCATTAATTATTTAAAATCAATTTCAAATACATTAAGATATACTTTTACATGCCAGAATTAAAGGACATATTTTAAATAAGCTAAAATGAATAATCAACTATACACATATACTTCAAAAAGATCATCAATGTATTGAATAATTAAAAAAAAAAATCTACATAACTAATGTGGTCGTAACTATAATCATTATCATTTAAACACATATAATACAAATGTATTACCAATCAATTATATACAAATAGATATTTCGTGCCACATAACCAATGTTTACTCTATAATGTGGAAATATAAAAATTACAAGTATTTCCATTATCATTTGTCCAAAATCAAATTAATTTTCTAATAAAAATATTAAATGCACGAAATTATTTACATGAAAAAAAAATATCAGTGGATCTTTTACGTGTGTAGTTTAACATAGCTAGAATATATTATTGAAATAGTGAATGGAGGTAGTTTCTATATGAATCTATATTTGCGGACATCTAATAACTTATATATTATTAACATGAAAAGGGTTATGTATATAAATACATATAATAAAAACTAGACTGTTGATATTTGTTATATTTATTTACTTAAACTATAGATTTCAGAAACTAAGTTTTTCTTTAAATGAAATTATTTAATGAAGATGATATATATCATGAATTCCGGAGGTTAGTAATGATGAGAGGACTAAATTTCTAATAACTCATATACGTTGGGCTATCCGTGTAATTATATGTAATTTCGAGCTTAAACTGTAATTTTAGCAAATATAGGAAAAAGCTAATTTGATAAATAAAGTTGGCAGACTTGAAATGAAAGTATATATTTTGATGGAATTATAATATTTTTTTCTTTTGTGGAATTATTCCGGCTCGCACATTTATTATTATTACCTAGATGAGAAATATATATAATATATATGTTTATAATGGCTATATTCCTCACAGTAAGTTTAACTTAGTAATATTTATGCTCAAGACAGGTTAGAACAAACATTTTAATAAAGTTAGGATCTTGATCAGTTTTCATTTGAGGCGAGATAAAAAGATAATTGATTGTTATTAAATATTGATTCGAACAAATTACAGGGTTACATAAATATAAGATTAAAATGATAGTTGAATAAAGGCAATTTTGTAATTTTCAAAGTTTTTGTCAAATTGATATTTTTTTCCATATTTAAATATATAGCTCTTGAAAATAGGTTGTGTTGACATATAATTCACTAAAATTGGGATAGAAAACGAAAAGCTTATGGATATAAAAAATTATTATATATCAACAAATTTCATATTCCACTTCTGCTTGAAGGCTTGTACTTATCCTACACCTCCAGTCATTTCACAAAGTTGGACCAGAGCCTCAATGGGGGGGACTTCTTTCCTCAGCGATTTCCCCGAGAGCATGCTATGAGCACCCGTGGGGCGTGCCCAAAGCGCTCGTAGGGCATTATTACTCCATTGCAAAGGCCAAGGGCATTCTCATACTAAGTAGCCTGTGCTCACTTCATCAAAGCAAATGGACCGGCTTTTGTTAAGCGCAATATCAAAGTCCTGTTTTGTTGATATTCGTGCTATACCATGACCAATTGTTTACTAAGAGACATATTCAGTTCGAGGATCGTTTATGGATCCGTAATGCTGCATATGGTTTGACAAAGTTGTAGATTCTTGCGCTATGGATGAATTCTCGCACATGTCTTCCTCTTGTCATATGTCACTTAAGTGTAGTCTTAAACAACATTCTTGTTTAGTCGGTTGTGATTATATGAATGTGTATTGGGAGGTTACTATAGCTGACTGACACATGCAATAAGTGTGGTGATGGATCTAAGAGAAGTCTTGAAATAACGACATATGTGTAGATGTCATAGCGAGAGGCATGGAAAGGAGAAACAAACAAACTCGAAGCATGCAGATGTAACAGAAGATTAAATTAAGTAGCCTTAATAATCTTTTACTTGTTTTTCATTGAATAAGTATTTTGATCTTTGCTAAAGATATTATAACAAAATTTCCGCGTTACTCTTAATCTTAGCAATTCATAAAATCTGTGCAAATAAGGAAAGGAGCCTCTTATTTATAGATACCGGAGGCTGATATTAATCATCCCATACATCTGGATGGATGGTTGAGATCAAACATTGTAGATTACCGATAGATCATTCTTGAGGATCCAACAACTGGTATTGAAGCCTTTTTTTTTCCTTTAATAATGGTATGGGTTTGAAGAAAACCCAAGGGCTTTTATCATCTATAAAAAGTCCAATTTTCTTATAAGAAAGACCATTTTAATAAAAGTAGCTTATTGACATATTTTAGTCTATATAAGCCTTATTTCAGTTATATAAAGCTGAAATTTTCCCAAAAATGTATTTGTCAAATTTACTCTTTATGCATGAGAAAATCGAATAACGTCGAAAGTGGAGTAAATTGATCCAGGAATGCATGTTTTTAGTCTATCAAGTTAAGTCTCCCTAAGACATCCTTTTTTTTTTTTTTTTTTTTTTTAACTTGGTCTTCCAAACCTTGCTATTAGTCCAAAAACCTGGTTTTATGGCATTAATTAAATTTGGCTAAAAGCTTAGTTATCTAATTGACCTATTACAAAATGATTTCATGGTTGTGTTGTCTTTTAGTTATTAAGTATACTTCAATGTATGCTTAGAAATAATTCAATTGCATTCGTGGCATGGCAAAAAAGGATTTAAGGGGATAAAAGTAGACAAAGTGTTTGTATTGCTATTTTGGGCAATTAGTGTCTAAACTTGCATATTTAGCAATTTAATACTTGCATGTTCAATTTAGGTTCTATTTAGTGTCTTAGTTAATGGAAAAGTTAACAACTGATATTTTATTATATATTTTTGCATTTTAGTATCTCTACTTTAATTTTGGTTATATGTTAGTACCTATATACTTTAATTATGATACGTTTAGTGTGTATTCAATAATTAGTTTATCAAAAATTAAAATTTTGGTTTCTCTTAATTGATTTATTATTTAAAAAAATGTTATTTATGCAAATATTCCCAACCATGCATAACTTTTAGATATAATAATATCCACTTTTAACAAATTTTATATTGTGGGAAGCTTGTAAGATATGCTTTTGTTTAAAAACAAGTTCTCATACATGCCTTTTAACTATTTGAACCATTTAAAATTTGAAATACTTATATCTTGCAAACCAAATTGTAATATCCCTTAAATATAAGGTGGTGAAACTCTAATTATCAAGGTGCCTTTTGGTTTATTGGTTTTGAGTTTATCACACTTTAAAATTAAGTAGCTTAGTGGAGAGCAATCCTAAGATGGATGACCTCTATGAAGCAGCTAGCACCAAGGAAAAAACCTTGTGACATTTCACCAAAGTAGACAATTTATTGATGGGCGAGGTTTGAGTCATTTTATGTGGTATTAGAGTAGTTCATCAACGGAAAGAGGGGGAGCTAAGTACTATATAGAATAAACTATCTTAGAGTGGGGACACCTCTTGAGCTTCATAGGAGCACCTTTAGAGTCCTCCTTGCCTATATAATTATGGACTTGTATGATGTAATTGGTGAGGATGTTAGTTTATATGTGGGGAAGGATGTAGTATCTTTCAAATATGAGATGTTAGAACTTTAATCATTAGGATGCTTTTTGATGTAATAGCTTCGAATTCATCAAAATTCTAAAGTTAAATATACTTAATAGAGAGTGCTCCCAAGTTAGATGATCTTCTGGAAAGTGACTAGCATTAAGGATAAAACCGTGCAACATTTTACCAAAGTAAACAATATCTTAGTTAGTGAGGTTTTGAGTCTTTATAGGTGCTATTAAAGTAGTTTACCAGCAGGAAGTACAGGGGATAAGGGCTATATAGTGCAAATTATTTAGAGAGGTGGTACCTCTTAAGCTTGTATGATGAAATCGATGAGGACGTTAGTTCTATAAATAGGAGAGAATATGATATTCCTAAAATATAAGATGGTTGAACTTTAATCATTATGCGCTTTTTATGTAATGGCTTTGGGTAATCAGGACTCTAAAGTTAAGTATGCATAGTAAAACACACTTTTTAATGAATTAACAAAATGGTTCTTCCATAGCTAGGCATAATACTAGTTTTTAATAATCGTCCATGTTTTGATACCCTTTTATAGTAATTATATATACATATACATATGCATTTGGTTGGCCAAAATGAAAACTATCTCTAGTGGGTATTCTCATGAATTATATCTACAAATAATAGCTTATTTGGTGTGTTGATTCAAATAAAAGGTTAGGTTTAGTTTAGTTTTGAATACTAAATACAACATGTGTAATGCTTATCTATGAATAGAGTAAGAACAAATAAAATATAAAAAAATTTTATAGTCTTACATATTTTTTTTTTAGGACCATTTTCATAAGATATTTAATGTTTACATTTATAGCGAACCGTGATTGCACAACTGAAGTACTTAAAATATCACTTATTATATTTATTTTAATGAAACAGTTCAACATGAGACGGCTTTGTGTACTGTGTAAAGCACCAATGGCAGAACTGAAAAATCGTGTGAAATGTAGAGGGCAATTTAAGAACAAAAGGTATGAAATTTTAGTATGCTACATGCTGCCAAAAGTAACGTGTAAACACAGAAAATATTAGTATAAAAATTAGTAAGTGGGAAAGAAGAGGTTCATGCACCTGAAGGACTGGAAAGAGCCGTGAACCCGGCGTATTCATGGGAGAGAGAAACTAACCCCGACAGATCGGAACGTTCTTTATCGCACTAGGATGTTGTTTACTGGTAAAGATAATATATCCGATATATTTATTTTTATAATTGAAATATTTTTAAAAAAAAAAATTAAATTATTCTAGAAATAATAAAATTTTAACTAAAAGAATAAATAATTTTTTTTATCCCTTTCATATTATATAAAATAGATATACGTTGTATTGCTAATGGAGAAGAATAGATATTTTATAGTAATAAAGATACTAAGATATTAGGTTAGACAAATATACGATAAGTTTGATTTTAATCTCAAGGATTATAAATCAAGAAAGTTTCTTTTTAGTTAGGGTTGTAAATGAGTTATGTTGGGACAATATAGTGCCCAAGCTCGAATTCAACTCGAAAGAAAAACTTGAAACTCTAGCTTGATTCGTACTCGATCGAATTTTATTTTTAAGCATGAATTTGGTTTGGGTTATTATTTGATAACACAAACTCGACTTGATTAAATTTAATTATTTCTATAAAAATGAATTAAATTAAAATATAAATTGAAATTTTGAAATAAAATAGGATTTTTAGTTAATTTGGTCTTCAATATAATAAACAGTGCCATTGAATATGAAGAGGAAAAAAAAAAGATACAAAAAAGGTTTTAAAAATGGGAAAAACATAAGATATATAAATTTAAATATATATAATATATATATATATGAAAAGCTTAATAGATTCGTGAGCTGTTTGAATTGAGTATTTTAAAACTTAAATTTTAAAATTACTCGAATAGATTAAATTTAAACCTGACTCAATTATAATTAAATTAAATTTAAGTTATTAACGAATCAAATCTGAGTAATTGATGACCAGTCTTGCCTTGCTTTTAGTATGACCCTATTCTAAATTTCTTCAGTAAAAAAACATTTGTTATACTTGGCTCATCCAAGTACACGTATCTTAAAAGGAAAAAAAACAAGAAATAGAAAAGCGACAAGACTGGCGTTATAAATATTGAAAGAGATGAAACGGCATGGGACCCAATCATGCATATAAAGCCAAAGGAGACACGAGACACATGAATATAACATGCAATATTGCATATGGGTCTGGTATAGAGTATTATGATATAGACTATGCATAGAGAGTGTCTAGAATCTAGATGGTCCACACGACACGCCATAGTTATACCGTCGTAGACCTCACGGATGCATTTCCTTTGTTGGTTTAATCATATTTGTTTGTTTTATATCTACTTTAATAATTTATTTATTAAAAATAGATATAGATAAAAAAAATAATATTTTTATCCATAAATATATCTTACATAACATATATAAATAATATACATATGAAATATAAACAAGATATGAATGTAAATTAGATATATTTAAGATATAAATAAAAAAAAAGACCGAATGGATCCACATATTTGGTTAAATATGTGATGTTGTATATTTATATGTTAGGATTTGATAAATTCAAGATAAACCCGTTTACTCTCCATCTCTTTTGACGTGCAATAGCCTTCTTTTATGATAAAACAATAGCATTTTGTGCAAGTAATTATGGAGGCACCATGCTCCAATGCAAATGGGATGATGATTGCCGCAAATTGTTTCCTTGTATAATTATTATAATTCGTTTTTGATATATTTATCATTATTTTTTCTTATGGTACCGACACTTTTTGACCTTACTCTTATTTGCGGTTTAGTTTGTAATGCGAACTTTTAATCCCGTTTAGCCACTGGACTCACCAAGATGATTATTTTTGTCGTGATCATCATCACCATTATCATTTGGTAAATCCATTAGGTTGTAATGCTAACTTTTAACCCTTTTTAGCAAGTGAATTTACCAAGATTATTATTAGGACCATCCTATAGAGTGATTTATGATAATTGAATCTACAGCCTTTGAAATAGAGCATCCACCTATGTCTAGGGCATTGGCTATCACATACGTGGAATAGTCTTGATTATTATCTAACAAAGCCATTACACGCTAATCAAATTTGATATGTAAAAATCAACAATTTATTAATTTTAATCAAATGAATCTCTCCAATTTGGATTTTGATGATTAGGGAATCAAGAAACTTAAATCATTTGAATAATTTTGCTATTCGTGTAATTTAATTCTTGGTGTGATATTTTATCCAATTTTACTGTGCGAATGTGATAGGTTTAGTAATGTAAACTTGATTGGAAATTCCCCCTCTTATTATGTCAATTATGTTGAAACACCTATAATTCTCACCTAACTAATTTATAAATTTAAAATATAGATAGTTTAATTTAATAATGTAAGTAAACAATAGGATAATATTAGATTATTTGACATAATTAAATTCGTAATAGATTAAATTGAAATTTGAAATTTCGAATGTCCTTTCAAATTCAAATTCCTAAACGCCAATCTAAATTCAATTCCTTAATCCTCATAATTTTTTAGTTCAATTGCCTATTTAAAAATATCAGCTTTTGAGCCTGAACTTAAACTAAATATTGAATTTTCATAACCTTAATTCCTAAATTAAATCTCTGTTTCAAACTCTTAATTTTTAGCATATAGATTCTCAAATCATTTCCTAAATACTTTCAGAATGAAAGATATTTATCTGAAATGTTTAAACTTGATACCCTTACTCTAAAATATCTTTTAAATTATTCTTATCATTTCCTTTTCCTTTTTCCTTTTTTGTTTTTCTCTTTCTCTCTTCTCTTCTCTTCTTTTCTTTCCACAACACACCCACCACCCCCCCCCCCCCCCCCCCCCCCCTTCTTTCTCTCAAAATCAACGTCCAATCTCCATTTCAATAAGATTATAGGAGAAATTAAAGATAGAAAACAAGATGAAAGTTGGAAAATATGCATGAAGAAGCTACATCAACTAGGAAGAAGTAGTAGCAATAAAGACCAAGTTACTCAAGTTTGCTAAACATGTAAATTGAGTTATTTTCCTTAATTAATTGATGTGAATGCATGAAAATATTGAATTAGGAGTACATATATGTAAAATTTATAATAATGTTGATAGATTAGAGATAAATGAACATATTTGCTAAAACCCTAGATATATGTATGTTTGTGTAGACTAAGTGTTTGCTAAAATGCCATGAAGGAATATCATATAGAAATGTATATAGGAGTGTTATAAGTTATGATTATGGATATGCATTGCTGATAATAAGATATTTTTGTTAAAGAATGTTGTAAGTAAGTAGTTAAAATTAAGATAAAAATAAAGGAATGCGTGATGCTTGATCCTCTTCCCATCACGGGTGTGACATGCCCCGTGATAGACTTGGATTTGGAATTTTAGGGTGATCACATGCGTGATGGAGACTGTGATCTTCACTGATCATGGATTTTCAAATATAACGGCTTAAATTACGACCGTGATGAGGGGTATGATCTAATCTGATCACATTTTTCCCCTTAATCACGGGCGTGATCCATCCCCTGGTGATTTTCATATAATAAAAAAAGTGAAAATGAAAGAAACATAAAATGAAATAAATGAATAAAGAATAATAATATGATATTAGTAATTGTATAAATAGGAATGAGGTAAGAGTATTTTATAGACTTAGAAACTAAACTAAGTTGACATGGGTTTTAAGTATAAAATCAATTTAATTAATAAACCTAAGTCAACATCGCTTGATGAGCATTAACGAGCTAAGATGAACTAAACTAATCAGATTAAGATATATGATAATAATCTAGTAAAATAACTTAATATGACTTAGTAATTATATTAAATAATTTGGTCTAATCAACTTGAGTTAGTTAAATAATATAGACTTAACTTGTAATTGGCTTAGATGTAATTGAAATATGTAAGATTAGACTTTAATTAATATGAGGAGTACCTTCTTTCAAATATTTGTTTTCTAAACAAATGAGTATTTTCATATAAGATAGTAATTAATTTAAATACTTAAATGAATGATAAGGAACAATGATATTTTTATAAATAAAAAAAAAAAAAAATAATTTGATAGATAATGGAGAACTGGTCGTATCTTGATGGGGTCATTTTTACAGCCATGGTGGGATTCCTACTTAATGTCTGATCAAATAGGTTTTAACATAAGGTTGTTGTAAGTTAATAATTGATTGAATGATATGAATTTAATTTCATGAAACAAATACTTCTTTACCTTTGAACCAACTCTCTATTATCGTTTAATTTCAATTAACTAGGTACACGGTGATATGCTTATTGTTTATTAAGATAGACATTCCTAATGAACTAAAACTTAAAGACGGCTTAATCAATAAGCGTTGCTTATGCTTGTGTTGTTGAATCTGGTCCAGAGAGCAAAAACCTTGTCTGGAGCTGCGGCACTATAGTTAGGCGCTTAAGCCACCTCTTACCATGATGCAATGGTATGCCACGATGCAATGACAATTTATAAATGGCTCGGTAGGTATTCGATAGGGCAAATGATATCGACGTAATGTTTTCTTAAGCTTGGGGCAAAGTAACATGGGTTTAATCCACGTTTATGGGACCGGTTGAACTAAACGATGTTATAGACCGAGATAAGTAAAGCTGTGTAATGGTTGTGAACCCTAAATGAGTCTATTTTCTTTTTTGTTTAGATACAGGAGATATAAATATGCGGGTTGGTTATATCTACCCTCTGAGTAGTTACTGTTACTCAAGACCCTCAGATTCCCAGAAGTGTGATCTAGAGTGTAACGCTCTAGTGTTGCTTGTTTCACTTTAATTTAAAGATATAAATTATTGATTGATGTATTGCATTAGAATAGGCATGTGTGTCACCTCGTGTGTGCTTGTATTGCTATGTATTGGGCTTTGGCTCATTATTCTTTTCTTTTCAGGTATTGTTTGAATTATTGATGATTGGATCAAGTTATGAGACGAATTTGAAGGATTTAGATGATGGGTGAAGTAGATTAAGATCGTGGTTATATTTTATTTTATTTAATAATTAGATTTATATCTTTTGAAGTTTGTATTTTCTATAAGGTACTGGTTATAGAGCCCATGTTTTGTAATTCAATCTCTAAAGCTTGTTTTTCCATCAAGAAAGGTATGTGAGATACTGACGATATGTGTTGGTCCCAAAAAGTTACCAAGAGAGGGGATAGGGGTGCATTGGTCTCTTAAAAGAAAAACTTTAGCTTTGATTTTTCTAAACTTTAAACACTACCCCAATTAATTATAATAATGCATGGCTTTGAATTTTTTTTGCAATCACAACAAGTAATTAAATGCATAAAAATAAAGAGAAGGGTAATAGAACTTTGCGTAATGATTTATAGAAGTTCTGCCTTGAGCATCAGTCCTCTTTTCCAGCTTCAAGCCAGGACCCAGTATTCTACATAGGTATTTTCGATTATATCCAATAAAAAACGATTACAAATAGTATCTCAATTCATTCTGTCAGACTTCAGGCTAAACCTTAGCTATCTCTAAACTCGAAGTCTATTTGTAATCTAACTCTCATAAAGTAATCTAAAAAAAAATGAGTAAAAAAATCAATAATTCATCTCAAAATTCGGCAAGGAATGAAATTTCAAACTAACAAAATTTTGCACACATGAGTTGATATTTTTTAGTAAGGAGAGAGTCACTTTTTCATGTAAGTGTATTGTGTTTTTCTTGAACTTCAGTTGATATATGTCTTCACGTCTTCAATGGCTAGATGAGAATAAAATTTGCATGTCGAGATAAGATTTGGTCCCAATATGTGCTCCTTATTGTTTGACGAATCTGCTGTAATATTTTTCAATAACGATTAATAACAAAGCTAACCATTCAAATAGATAATTGTTCTTGATGTTTATGCGTCTTCTAGAGATAATGATTTGTGTGTAAAATTAATTGTAGATCCTTATCATGCTGTAGTTGAGACTTGGGCAATATTTTAAACATTGTTAACCTTATCTAGATGAGAAACAACTTTTGATACGTTTCCAATTCAAATCAAATATATATCCCATAGATATCTTGTTTTCCATAATCTTCTTCAAATCTGAATTCCTTCTGCTGTTGAAACATGACCTTGTACTTTACAAATAACCAACTTTAATAGAATTAACGATGCTTGACCGATGTGAAA
>JAMXBD010004345.1:0-68136 GCA_024138025.1 Combretum micranthum | reverse complement strand
TGTTATTTATGAGAATCAGGTTATTTTTAATTATAATTGATGAGCTCGAATTTTGCTCCTACTCTCCTAAAGGTTCCAATCCGTATCAAACCCGGCCCATTTGATACAAAATACTCGAAAGAACCAGTAGGTTTATGTAAAAAGCCTAATATTTTAAGAAATAATTTGATTGGAGTTACCACTGGCTAAAGTCGGAAAAAAGGTGAACCAAAACCAAATGAGTGGTTTTGTTTCTAGTTTGGCCACTAGTATGTGTGAAAAACCAGAAATTGATGAGTATAGGGTTGCTATTTTAAAACTTAAACGGTTATCTAGGCTTTAAAAATCTTGAATACATGGACCAAATAAATTTTGAATTTTTGAATTTTTTCCTTTTTATTTTGAAAAAAGATATATTTGTATATTTACAAAAATATTTTGTTTTTGAAAAGCTACCTAAAAGTTTCTTATTATTGTGACCGCCCAACAGATGTCTACATATATGCTAATCAGGTCCCTGTAGTTCGTTTTCATTTTTTGTAAAAGCTTTAGTGTGTTAATTAGTTTTATTTGTGAAAAGACCGCTAAGTTTAATTTTTTAACCGAATTGTATTTGTTTTCTTGAAATTCCCTAAAGAGTCTAATTTTTGTTTGTTGTTTTGAAAAAGTCTAGAAAATTCCTAAGTTTAGAAAACCCCCATTTTTTTTTATTTTTGGTAATTTAAAAAATAACTAAGTAATATTATTTATAAAATAGTGAAAAGACTTTATCTACTCATATATCCCATATATGGGAGAAAGGCAAAGCGGGTAAAATATTTTTATTCCGTTTTTCAAGATATTTCCATTTTTTTATTTTTGATAAGAATGATTTAATATGTAAAAGGATCTAAATAGGATCACAAAAGCAAATCATTTATACAAAAGACAAAAAAAAATCTAAATTCATAACTTTTACAATATATACAGGTCTATACTAATTTATCTCTATGCATAAAAACTCATTTGAACCATGTCATCAAATCCACATATAATTTCATGTTCAAATTCTAATATACAAGTTCATATTCTATAATTTCCTATAACCTAATAAACTAAACAAATTTAATATTTACATGTTAATCCAAATCATGATATCATATATAAATAAATCCCATCAAATTATATTTAAGCATGACAATCTCATAATTTCATGTTCTAAAGTCAGCAAATATAACATATATGCACATAATGGATTTAATAGATCTAATTGACTTATACCAAACATCATATTCTAATATATAATAGACATAAAAAAATACTAATTCTATCAGTATCACAAAAAAAAAAAAAATACTTAGCATATCATACGATATTAATATTGTCTATCTATCTATACTATTTTTCATTTTTCCACTATATTTGTTCTTAGTTATATGTTTACATGTACATGGATATGATACAAAAGAGTAGATAATAAATAAATGAATAAATAATAAACCTACGGACTGACTTGTAATTGGTTTGGAATCTCATTTTGAACTGTATGAGACATGGGTCAAAGGCTTTAGATCGGGTCAGAAGGGAGCCAAATCGGACTTCGAAAATATTATCTCTCTCTCTCAGTTGATTGGCAATGGTGGTAAGGGTTATGAAGGATTTTTGTTTGGACCTTCATGCAGTGCGATTTAGTGTTCAGGTTTGAGTTTAGTAGTGGTCTTTGCATGGTAGTCATGGTGTTTTTGTTCATTGGTTTTAGTTTTTGTGTGTGTCGTAGGATTTTTGTTGGAGTCGAATTGAGTTGGTGGTTTTAATTTTCGATATGGGTGGAGGTTTTGGTTTTACTTCGCATTTGTGTTGGATGATGAAGATGGATGTGTGAATTTTGGGTTCATTCATGTTAGATTTTGGTTTGATTTAGGGTTGGTTACGATTTTGGGTAATAGATTACATTTCACGTCTAGTTCTATGTTCGGATATGGAGGTGATGAGTGGTAATTGACGAAGTGCAAGGGATGGCATATGGCATTCTTAGGTTCGAATCAATGTGTTCGCGTTTAGTTATGGGTTGTTGATTGTGGTTGTCGAAGTTCGATGGTGTTTAGTGTTGAAGTTGGGGTTTCATGTTGAATTTGAGAAAGTGTGTGCGTATGCGTGTGTCTGTGAGTTTAATTTTGAGTTGTGGAGTATTTGAGTATTTTGGTGCACAAAAGTGACGGTGGTTTGAATTTATTTCGGGTTAATGTTGGTTATAATTTCGATTCATGGCTGTTTACGTGTAGGTTTGATTTTCTAGGTCGTTGAAGGTTGAATGGCGGTTTTATGGGTTTCGGGCTATTGAGTTTAGAAAGAGAGAGAGCAAGCTAGAGAGAGAAGTTAAGTGTGACGAAGAAGAAAGAGGATCCCCCCATGGTGGTTCCTTCGTGGTGAGATTCATGAGCCCCAAAGATCTATATTCCTTCTTTCCTCTGAGATTTATCATCTAGAAAAAAAAAGTCGATTCGGGAAAGGTAAAAGATCAATTTTTTTTTTCATTTTGAAAATAGCCGCCAACAAGTTTTAATGAATTTAAACTTGACCATTTTGAAGTTGAGTTAATGTTTGAGAGTAGGGAGCCAAATTATCGGATTCGATTAGGGGAGTTAATGAGTTGGAAATGGTCACTCCATAAATTCACATTTTATGGGTAAGTGGAAAGGTTGAGTTCCAGACTTTAATGAATTATAGAGTCCGATTTTCGAACATATTAGTGAAAATGGAGCTCGAAATGAGCTCACTCAAGCTTCAAAGCATTCAGCCATGGCGCAAGAAATTAGAGGAGATGACACGCATGGTTTCACACTTCTGATTTTGCCTAGCGCGTGCATGGAAAAAATTTTAATCTTGTTCTCGCATGGCTTGGAACCCAAAACTTCCCCTTCATAAGGAGTACCTCCAACCAGCTGAGCTAAATCTAATTCCTTGAATAATCAGGCTACTTAAAAATACTTTAAACTGTACAGATCGGGCTTAAAGTGCTTTTAATAAAAATGGGCTAAAATTGATGTAGGTCTAAGATCCAACATAATTTATAAATTAAGCCCAAAGCTTATAAAACTAATATGAAATACTCTTTATATTTTAAAATTCTTTTTCTTTTTTAAGTTTTAAATACCTATTTACTAAAAAGATGGAGTTTTCTAACTTTTTGATTTTCTAATTTTTATATTCTTTTTAAATTTTGTAATTTTTTTAAACTATTTTATTTTTTTGGGTTAATTTTTTTAACTTAGCTATTTTTTTTTATTTTTTGATAATTTTCAATTTTATTATATTTTCTATCTTTTTTAATTTTTATGATTATGAATTTTTATTTTTTTATATATTTTTAAAGGAGGGGGGGGGGGGGGGGGGGGGGGGGGGGGGGGGGGGGGGGGGGGGGGGGGGGGGGGGGGGGTGTTTGCAAAAATGGAGTGTCGACAGTAACTTATTCACATTTTTCATTCTTATATACTTACCTATATAAAATAATTATTGGATAATTATCATAACCTAATCTTTTCGTTTAATATAATAAAATGATTTTCTATTTATAACAGTTTCTAAAGCTTAATACTTATCAAATATTTAAACATACTAATATTAAATTATGTACATTTATTTATTAAATTTTATCTTCTGTTCTTCTTTCTTCCTTTATATATATATGTATATTATATGTTATGGACGAAACAGATTTCGTCTAAGAAAAATTTTTTGCATGTATGCTAGCATAAACGCCGCTGATGTTGAACCTCAGACTATCAGCCTTCATGCAATTTTTACGTATCATCGTTCCAAGGAATGCTGGCATGATGGCCACCAACTTTTCCATGCATGCCGCCAGCCTTGGGATATACGTTGCTGACGTTCATATATTTTTACATGTAACAAAAATTTTACGTAGCGTTATTCCAATGTAAGCTGGCTCAAAGGCTGCCAGCTTACTCGTTTACACCGTCGACCTTGCCATGTACGTTGCTGGTGTAGGGATGGCTACACACTGTTCATCATCTTCCTCGTTTTTTTCTGGTTCGAAGTTTATTTTTACTACACCATATATGTATTATACTTAGTGTTTAGTTATTTTTGAGTGTTTTTCTATGATCCTTAATTATTGCTCGTGATCTATCAACACATATAACATCTTATAATCATCATAATATGTAATTTTTTAGCTTTTATACAAATCATGATATATAAATAGAGTTTTAGAGTTAGTTATACCTTGTATAGAGCTGTTATGGTGATATTTAACCCTTCCCCTAGCTTCATATGACCTATGTTAATAGAAACATTGTATAAGCTAATATTTATTACATAAACTAACTTAAAATGAATCTTACTTACATTGTTTGTTCCTATCCTAAGTTTGTATTGTGTCTTGTTGTAGCTTGTTTTATGGAGCTAAGTTTGTGTGAATTTTGTGTTGTTGTTTGTGCTGATGTTATGTGATACAAATGTTTTGTTTGGAACTTAATTAATGGAGACATTTACAAGCAAAGGACTGCACTTTGCTTCTTGAATTTTTGGGCGAGAATGCAAGTGGTTCCTTACTTGTTTGTTGCAATTAAGACGGTATCTAATTTAGAGAATGTTGATTGGCTAATCTTTAGTCAAGTTGACTTTATTGTGTATAATTTAGGCAATTTGTTCATAGGTTTAACTGCTGCAAGTTTAAGAACATCCTAGCCGCATATCAAGCAGATTTTTCACTGAAATTGTACAAATAATATTATTATTTTATTTAATTAATTAATTATCTTATTTTAGGATAATTTATCAGGCTAAACGAGTATATTTATATCAGTTATTTAGGAGTTCTATCTCCAAAAAATTATTAAAAGTTTCTATTAATTCTCTAAATTATCTTTAAGTTTAAATTGTAAGTCAAAGTTTATGCGATTAATTATTTTTAGGGTTTTATTTTACACGATTAGGATTTTCTAAGCTTAATAGGTCAATTTCGATTTCAGTTTGTAACAGCTTCAGAATCCTCTAACTAGAACAATGATGTAGTCCAAACATTTATTTGGAGTCTAGATTACTAGTTATAGATCTTCTTTTATTCTCATTGTGTATTTATAACTCTAACGGTTCATCCTTAAATTATCATTTTCTAACTATATACTTTATTAATTATTTATTTTTTAATGCACTTGAAGTCTTATCTTAATTATTTTTATATTTTGAGTTTTCGATACCTACTACGAAATCTTATTTTTAGTATCTGTTACTATCTAGGGAACTTCGTTTTAGGCTTTGAAGTCATTTATAGGTTTATCACTACTCGTAGTTTTATTATAGGATCTTTGTTGATTTATACATTGACCTTCTATTTTTTTATATTTGTATTTCTATTTATTTTTACTAATATGAAAATTCTTAGGGTTTACACATGGAGCTTGTAATTTTCAACCAAAATCATTTAATGACACTTGTATAGATGTCCTTTTAAGAAAAATAGGAATTATAACCTAGTAATCTTGAAAGCTCAAAATCTATGCCCTATAGTTTATTGGAATTAGCCGTTTTTAGAGAAATGGAGATTCTTTGACTTTTTGTGGCCTAGAACATGTAATTTTCTATCAAATTCACTTAATGACACTTATACAGTTGTCCTCGCAAGAAAAATAGGGATTTTAATTGGGTAATCCTGAAATTCAAAATCCATGCTCTATAGTCTAACCAAATCGTCATTTTTAGTAAAAAATTGACTTGTTGACATTTTAAGGCTTACAATGAATTTTCCACCAAAATCATGTAATGACACTTATACGAATGTCCTCTAAGCAAAAATTGGGGTTTTGAAAAATGACCCCGAAAGCTCCAAATCTTTGGCATATGATATAGTCCACTACAATCTATAATTTTTAGAAAATAATTGGATTGCTTGGCTTTTTGAGTTCTAAAGGACATAATTTTCTAGCAAAATCACTTAATAACACTTATATAGATGTTATCCAAAAAACTAGTTATTTTAATTGGGTGATCTAGAAAAAGCTTGAATTTCATGGCTTGTAATATATCGAAATCGACCATATTTCTATAAAAAATCAAATTGGTTAATTTTTTGAGGCCTAGAAAGCGTAATTTTTAACTAAAATAATTTAATGGCATTTATATGGATGTCCTCTATTGAAAAAAAAAAGGTTTTCGATGAGTGACTCCAAAAACTCAAAATTCATAGCCTATAGTAAACCAAAATCGTCTATTTTTGGCAAAAATTATATTGATCAACTTTATGAGACCTACAAGGCACAACTTTCCACCAAAATAATTTAATGGTATTTATATAGATATCCTCTCAAGGAAAAAAAAAAAAAAGAGATTTTCAATTGATGACACCAAAAGCTAAAAATCCTTGGTTTATAGTCTTTCAAAATTGACCATGTTTAGTAAAAATTTGATTGATCTACTTTTTGAGTCATAGAATATTCAATTTTCCCAAAAAATCCCTTAATGACACTTTTATAAATACCTCTCTTAAGAGAAATTGAGATTTTAACTGGCTTACCTGTAAGTTTAAAATCCATGAAGTATAATCCTCTAAAATCGGCCATTTAAGTAAAAATTAAATTGATTGACTTTTTGAGGTTTAGAGCATGCAATTTTCCACCAAAATCACTTAATGACATGTTGTAAACCCCTAAAAATTTCATAATTCTTAGAAAATAATTCTAAGAGTCAAACACCGAAATCAAAACCCTAAAAATTGATCCAAGTTAAAACTTAATTCTAAATAAGATAAAAAACGAGAATTCTTAGTCTTGAGAAAATGAGAACCTTCGAAACAAAATATAACAATCCAACTATCGGTTGAATCAACATCCGTACGCTAATCAAATCATCTACCCGATTCCTAAAACGCAAATCAAAGCGATATATCCAAATAACTCGATAACAAAATGATAAGATCTTAAAACCCTCAGTGAATTTTAAAAACAGAAATTTCAATTTTCACCAAAAGTCAAACTGAGTCAACTCATAACCCTAGACTTGGTTAAACAATCCCGAGAACTGAAAACTATTAAATAATCACAAATAAAATGAGATAAACCATATATATTGAACTAAAAATATAATATGGTCAAAACTCTAAAATTATGTCTTACGAATGACTCAACAAAATCGGAACCCTAAAAGTCAACAAAACTTACAACAACCCTAGTGTTTAAGATCCAGCATTCCCGTGCTCTTAAGCCCTAAACAACGAAATGAAAATAATTATTGATGATAGTTCGTAATAATATAGGGAAGCTTAAAAATATCAAGTTCGCAAATTTCTAGTGTCCTTTGGATCCGAACGGGATCAGTTTTCAAAAATCATGTCCTGGTACACCGGATGACAAAAATATTCCGTTAATACCAATAGACTCTTAAAAATATCAATTTTAGAATTTTTCGGTAGCTAAAAATTGCAGGTATTGCATTTATACGCGTATTTTTATTACTACCGGTATTTTAATTATCTACTTTACTATTCATATACTTTTCTACTATTCATTACTTTTCTATTCATTCTATTCCTCTATCTCTACTTTTCTTACTACATATTCTTACACCTACATACCTATTTCTTACAATTTTCTTTTCCCATAAAAATTCTACACCACACATTATCAAACTTCTATTACACTTTTCTTCTAAAATCAATTTTTAATCAAATTTCTCTCTCTTCCCCTTCAATTGCCGTCCACTTCTCTCTCTCTTCACTCTCCATTTATTTTCTTTTTCAATTAATTTAATTACATCTAATTTTCACTCCAAAATTCTATAAATACCCATTCCTCCTTCATTCTTTCGCACAATTCATTTTACTACCAAAACTCTCCCAAAATCTCTCCACAAATCCTCTCTTCAAGATTTCTTTATACCAAAACTCTCTTAAATCAATTCTTCACAAAAATTATTCTTTATACACAAACTATCTATTACATATCACTACTCACATAATACCCCTTTCATCTACCATCTTCATACTGCATAAACACTTTAGGTAAAGTTCTTCCAACCATTTATTTACCCATGCTATGTAACTTAACATGACTATGGTGTTGTTTTGAAACTCATATGAGTAGTAAAAGCAATAATATGTTCATGTTTTGTTCTTGTACATGAACTTTCTATTTTATTATGTTGTTATGTTGATTTTATTATTCATATCTAACTAATTATATTTATATATTTATATATAATCTTTAAAGCATATAAGCTCACTTGTTATTTATTTACTTTCATGCTTTGCATTTATTTATTTCATGCTATTTCATGCTATTTCTTTAAGACTAGTTTTCTAGTTTAGACTTATCCATATCAAGTCAAAACAACATTTTCTTTATTTTCTTTATTTTTTTTAGAACTAGTCTATTGTTAGTCTCGGGATGCCTTGATGAAGCTAAGGCTCCCAATACTTGACGGGGATACCTTGATGAAGCTAAGGCTCCAATACTTGATATTTTTACTATTTTGCTTGTAGTATTTTCTTATGTTCTTATTATTTTACATGATCATAATACTTGCATCTACATAATGATATTGTCTTAACTAATTCAAAAGTAGAATTTTACTTTATTAAAGGAACTAAAAACTAAATTTTCTATTATGTAACTTATCACAAAATAATGAAGTCGTTATCAACAACATAGAAATAGAGTAATACAAGTTTTCTCAAATTTTTCTCAAATAATAAAGATAACTTTACCAAGAAAACATAAGAAATGAATACTTTCTTTGTACATTATGGTAACCTAAGTTTTAGTAAAATAATTTGTTAATATTCAAAGTTTTCACAAAAAAAGCTTAAGAATAAACTCTTTTTAACTCCATAACAAAACTAAGAAACAAACTGGTTTTCAAAGTTAAGATGAATTCAACCCATAAAATTATAAACCCACTTAGGAAAATAATGATTTTCAAGTTTCTAAAGAAGAAACTTATTTTCAAAGAATATAAATAAGATAAGATTAAAAACAAAGGATTTTATCAATAAAGATGATTCCTTTTAAAGGAAATTAAAAAAAACGTTTTTAGAAAAACAAAAACTTATATTTTAAATAATAAATATAAGAAGAAAAGATTCATTTTCTAAAAACATTCTAAATATAACTTTATAAAAAGGTTTTCAACAACTTAATACACTTTTAATAACTTTGATCTTTTATCACTAGAAGTAAAATTTATGAAAAATTAAGGTTAAAGGAAAATTTACTTGTTTTGGAAAAAATGAATGAAGAAAATATAATAAGAATATACTCATTTATAATAAACTATACAAAAATAAAGTTTCTTCAAAATACTTGAAAAGAAATTTATTAAGTTAAGTTTTAACACTTTAAAAAGAATTGTTTTATGAAATAAATTGTTGAGACACTACCATTAGAATTTTTGCATATAAAGTGAGCTTATCTATATACTCAAAAGATTTATCAATTATATATATATGTCTATATTTTTTTCTAAAGGATTGTTGAATGAAGTTGAGTTAGAAAATGGTTTTGCAAAAATCTAGAAATATTCGTTTTAAATTTGTACCCAACGTTTTCGGAACCCAAATGACCTTGTATAACAAAGATAACCTTAAAATAGATAGATCTTTTCGAATAGGTAGAAAACTATATTTATGCGAAATTCTGAGTTAAAATGAGCAAGTTATGGCCATTTTAAATTGAAATTTCATTCTATACGAATTTGACAAATATAGTGAAATAGAATTAGAAAGTTCAAGTGGAATTTCTACAAAATATTTATCCCGGATATTTCTTTTGTCTAGGTGACGAAAGATACGAGATTACCCTTCCTAAGAATTACTATGACTAAGAGATCGCGAAATGGACGAGTGAGTTACTCCTATTAATTTCGTTACCTTACTTGTGCTTGTAAAGTAGTGGCATTAGCATACTAAGAAAAGATAAAAATAAATATGTACGGGAATTCGGGGATATGTATATATGTGATTTTTTGTCTATGCATAAAATGAGAATTAAGAATATCGCAACTTTAAACTGCCTGCTTAAGTATTTTTGCTTACTTACTTGTATGACTGCTTATTATTTGCTAAATTGATTAATCACCCCCTGATAAACCTTAATAAGGTTTGGCTTAAGAAAAATAAAATGCTCACACATAGCATCTATCGAGTCACATCTCTTTTGGAAGGCTGCTACTCCTACGCGTAGAGTTGGATTGGCTATTATCGTGCTATGACACGGGCCATGTTCCTTCCTAGAGAATCCAAATCGCCGGGGGAATGCGACTCTAGGGGAGCCGAGCCAATCGAACTCTTTGGGTGGAGACCTAGGGATTAGCAGTAAAAGATCGAGGATCTTCATCACCGATTCCTTAACCTTCGATACGGAGGGGTAAATCCGTTCTATATATGTTTCTAGATAACTATATATATTTGCGTAATCATGTGATTGTTGCATTGTACGCATAACATATGTGTGAAAATTTAAATGAATTGTTTGAAAACATGGTGCAAATGAAAAGGAATATCTCACTAAGCTGGTTGTAGCTTATACCCCTATAGATTTTGTTGAAACATGTATACCCATGACTTAAATTGAGGATCATGACGTTAAGGAAGTCATGGAAGGATGTTAAACTTCTATGAAGGAAATGGAAACATAAGATGAAATAATTTTGTAAGGTTTCTTATATGTAATGTATGCTATGTTAGTGTTTTAGAAATTCTAAGAAGTGTATTTATTTTGATTTGAAGTTAATAGAGGGATACACCCCTAAGAATTGTAATTTACCATGTTTATGTTTTATGATAAGTATTCTCCTTATCTTGTTACTTATTTATTATTAATATAAATTGCATTACTCCGATACGTTCCTTTGGTTGTGATGTACGCCTTGTACATGATATAGAAGCTTTTGCGTGACTAAGGTAGTCATTCCTAGGCTTTAGTATTATGTGCGGCGGACTGCCACGTTTATGGTATCCCTCGGGGCGTGACACATGTTCTCTTAGGAAAAATAAAGATTTTAATTGGCTTACCCAAGATGCTTAGTTGGCTTTCTAAAATATAGAGCGTGCAATTTTTCACTAAAATCACTAATGAAATGTATACAAATATCCTTTCAACTTTATATCGATTTTAATGTTACCTAGGAAGTTCAAAATCCGTCACTTATGGTCTACCAAAATTGGCCATTTCTAGAAAAATAGGATTGGTTCACTTTTTAAGGATTATAAAATTGCATTTTTTCACAAAAATCACTCCATTCCTCTTATTTGGTGTCCTTCTAAGGAAATAGGGATTTTAACTAACTCACCCAAGAAGCTTAATATCCATGGCTACATTACATTAAAATTGGCCATTTTTTTTAGCAAATATTAGATTGGTTGACTTTTGAGGATTAGAGTGTACATTATATACCATTCATTTAATGACACTTGTACAAATGTCCTTTTTAGAAAAATAAGAATTTTAACAAAGGGACCTTGGAAACTTAAAATCCATGACTTATTTTCCGCCGATATTAACAATTTTAGTAAAAATTAAATCTGTTAACTTTTTAAGGCTTAGAGCATACAATTTTTCACTAGAATCACTTAATGATGCTTTTGCGAATATCATCTTAAGAAAGAAAAGGGATTTTAATTAGGTAATCTTAGAAAAGCTCAAAATCCACACTTTATAGTTTATCGAAATCGATCATTTTTAACAAAAATTTGATTATTTGACTTTTTGAGGCCTAATACGTGCATTTTTCCACCAAAATTACTTAAGAACACTTGTATGGATGCCCTCTCAAGAAAATATTGAATTTAACTGAGTAAACTCAGAAACTCAAAATCTATGGCTTATGGTCCACCAAAATTGACTGTTTCTAGTAAAAATATTGGTTCACTTTTTTAGGCTTATAGCACAAATTTTCACCAAAATCACTTCAATCCACTTGTATGGATATTCTCTCAAGAGAAATAAGGATTTTGAGTAGCTTGCCCAGAAGCTTAAAATCCATTGCCTATAATTAATCAAAATTAACTATTTTTAGTGAAAAATTTGTTGACTTTTTAAGGCCTAAAGTATGCAACTTACCACTAAAATCACTTAATGGCTCTTGTACGGATGTCCACTTAAGAAAAATAAGGATTTTAGCAAGTGATCTCAAAACCTTTATCCATTTTGAATAAAAATTAGAGTGGTTGTTTTTTTTTTAACATTTACAACAACCAATTTTCCATTAAAATTACTTAGTGGCACTTGTGTAAATGTCTTCTTAATAAAAATCATAGATTTCAACCAGGTAATTTGAAAGCTTTCCATGGCTTATATTTTATCGAAATTAGCCATTTTTATAAAATTGGATCGTTTGATTTATTGAGCCTTGAGTTTACTAATTTACACTTAAATCACTTAATGGCACTCCTATGGACGTCCTTTCAAGAAAGAAGGGTTACCATCTAGGTGACCCAAAAAATCAAAATCCATATCGTTTAGTTTATTGAAATTGGTCATTTTTAGCTCATTTTTATAAGGACTTGTTGAATATTTAATGAGGAATAATAATTGACACGTTTATCTTAAGAAACATGTTGACTTGAGTGAATCTCAAAATGATATGAATAGACTAAGAGGAAAAAAATAAAATCAAACCAAATAGAAACGTTATTACAATCTTTCATCAAAGTTCAATGAAGATGCCACTTTCTACTCTCTTTAAAAGAGGAATTTTTATCTTTCAGTTGCAACCTAACCATAACCAAATCTCTTGGTTAAAAAAATAAAAATATTCTACACTTTATAATGATAATAACTAAACCGCACTTTATAGTTGGATTTGTGTAGATAAAAATCCCTTTTTAACTTAATTACATCGATAAAAAAAAAGTGGGATCCGGAACTGTGCAATCTTCAAAATTGGATGAGTGTTTAACTATATCTTGGGCTTGCTCCATTGTCACCTGGGCTTTGTTATGATAAGAAGTATACCTTCCTAAAGGCTGAAAAAGCCTGGTCCAAAGCAGAAACATGGATCTCCATTCTTAGAAGTATACTTTCTCGTATCTTTGAGTACATGGTGTAAAGTAGTAATATTTCCCCTTTTTAACAAAAAGAAAAAAAAATCTTTAATTTTTTACTATTTTTTCTAAAATAAAAAAGTTCTCCCTTTGTGCTCACTATATTAATTTCCTTTCGGAAAAATATGAATCGAAAATAGCGTACGAAGACTTACTTAAGATGATAAACAACTATAGGTTAAAAGAATTTGATAGAAGGTTTTTAGTAGTATTATAAAATTGAAGAGTCAATTTAAAAATATTAAATATGAAGATATGATGGTGTATGAGAGTATGACTACTAGTAAACTTAATTTTAAAAGATTAAAACTAAGATGTAATCATTTTCTTCTTTATTTCTGTCAATATTCCAAACCAAAATTTTTTATTTAATTTGGAAACTCTTCTAAGCAATTGAATTGTGTCTAAAGTGTCAATTTTTACATGCTTCTATAAAAAATAATCTTTATTGCTACTTCCCAGTTTCTCCTTCAATTTTTCGTCCCATGCTATCTTTTCTTCATTGTAAACTCGTGGATGCATTATCATTCTCAGTCATTTATCTAACATTTTATTTTACATTATGCTTAGAGCTGTGCAAACAGGCTAAACGGGCCAGCCCACCCCGGCCCGCTTTGGCCCCCGGGTTATGCGGGCCAGCCCACATAAGCCCACAAAGCAATGCGGGCTAAAATTTTTAACCCAGCGCGGGTTAGGGGGTTAAGCGGGTTGGCCCACGAAACCGTTAATTTTTTTTTCTTGCAATTTTTTTTAAGAATTTAAATTTATATTCCATGATTTTAATGAAAACCATGCCAATTGCCAAGTGAATACATAACCATCGAAAAAATTGATAGTCTAGAATTAAGATAAGGCTTCACAGCTCCCTGAAGTCTCATGAGCATCAAAGAACATTACATATTGCGTAATTATATTGCCAATTGCCGTCCTTTTAAATGCAGGTTAACCCGATCCGCTGCGGGTTAGCCTGCATTAACTCGCGGGTTATATGGGGCGGGTCAAAATAGCCCGCAAGCTAAATGGGCTAAATTTTTTAACCCAACCCGCTTTTTTTTGCGGGTTATGCGGCCAACCCGCGGGCCACAACCCATTTGCACAGCTCTAATTATGCTAGTTATTTATAATAAAGAGTAAACGGTGTTAATAAAAAAGTAAAAATAACTAAAAAAAAAGGGATTGAGTATTGAATTAACTAATTTAAAATTTAGGTATTAAATTGAAAATTTTTTTATTAAAACATTTGACTTTTTCCGTAATAGAAGAAGGTGGATTTAAATCTGGTGCAACTCCCTTTGAAGATAGGTTATAATTTCATTGGAGTATAATACTGGTTGGTGTATTTAAAACATTTTTACTCTGAGCTTACCCAGGTCCCTCACGGGTTATTGTCCGATCTTTGTCACGGACTCCCGGTGGGCCAATTCCAGGCCGAGCATGGGTCACACTGAGCCCATGCCAATGTCTAAATGAATTTCTCCATTTGTTTATTTTCTATTCATTTGTTCATAATGAGAAAAATCTGAACTTTATCCAAGTATCTCTAACTTTATAAGAAAATATATAACGAAGATTCTTAATACAATTTCTCATATTGAAAGTCTACTTTTTGAAAATTTTTATTACAGTTGTAGGATATTTCATTTTAGTTTTTCAAATTTTTGAAAAGCATTCAAATAAAAAAAAAAATAATATTAAAGACACTAAATGAAATCTAAAGATTTGTTGTATTTGATTCACAAAAATGAAATTTGTATTCTGTATTTATTATCACGAAATATCTATTCCCTCACTTAGTTTGTAAAAAATTTATCATAAAAAATGCTTTTCCATATAATGTACAATAGATACAAGACATTCCTATTTGGTCTCTTTATTGGTTTAATTACTATTCCTTGCAAAAACATTTTTTTTTTCAAAAATAACTTAATCATAAAACAACAAAAAATATTATTCATTTCCAGTATTATTGTGAACTAAATGTAACATTAAATAAAAAACTTCAAGATAAAGTAAAGAGGTGAAACCTTGAAAGATCCTTCAAGAGAGTCTTTAGGGTAGTACACATGCTATAGAAATTGAAAAAGATAAAACAAATTATTCCCATTGCACAAATAGTCAAATTTGGGTAATTGATTTGGACATAGACTTATAGTAAATGTCAATACAGCAACTCTCCATTTTTCTCATGGTAATAATCATAGTTTATACATGTTATCATCGACTCAAAAGTAATAAGAAATGCATTTTTCCAAGAAGAAAAAGACGCTCATTCTGATTTAATTTTCCTTTTTCTTTTCTTTTTCCCTTCTTAAAATTTTTCTCCTTTGCATGTTAGTCGTGTTTTAATGATTACAATACCATTCTAATTAGGGGAAAGGCAAGAATACTAGAAGAAATTGTCTCTCTATAGAAAGAAAAAAAAAAAAGGCAAATAATAAATTATAGGAAAAGAAACTTGAGTGGTGATAAGAACTAATTACTTTGGCAAAGCAAAGCATTGAAATGAGTAGTGACAATACTTAAACCAAAGTGGTAAAGTCTGTTTTATTAGTCTAATTATTATTTAAATATATTGTATTAATCATAAGTTATGGTTTTATTATTTCAATACATTTCAGGAGTACCAAAGTGATTAAAAAAAAAAAAAAAGAAGCAAAATCTACAACTTTTCCCCCCTCCCTCTTTTTCTCTTCCTTTGTAATGAATATATTATGATTTATGATCAATGCCATATATTATGCCGTATTCAAATGAAGTATGAATCATGACAAGAAGAAAGCAAAGACATACATTACAAGTAAAGGGTCCCTTTACAATCCTTATTCTTCATATTTCAATGATGAAACCCTAAGCTAACTCTTAGGCGCTCTTGGCTTGGGTAGGGTCACCGCCACCACTACTTTTCTTATTCAATTTTCAAACCCCCGCCAAAAAAAAAAAAAAAAAAAAAAATTCTATAATGCATATAATATCTCTCAATGATGCATGGATGAGGTCATTATGGCATAGATTTTTATTTATACACTATGTACTACTTCACATTTGTCTCTATAATTTTTAGATCTAAGTTTTATACTTGTATTTTGCATATTTTATGTTTCCTAGGATCTTTCTAATAGTTAATGATGTCAAAAGTAGCCCTTATATTTAGAGTAATATATTCTTATAATGTATTATTTTATATAAGAATCTATAGGAGAAATTATAAAAAAGAAGCTAGGGCTTAGAGCTAGGGTTTAACTAAAACGAAACGACAAAAAAAGATTTCCATGCTCTTCCCCTTTTGTTGATAATTAGTAGATATTGTGTAAACAATACATGGGAATTGGGAACTAGTGGATTGTTGCATCAGAGAGCATTTTGGTTTTAAGAAAGGTGTTTATGAAGGAAACAGCAGTGAGTGGACTTCCAAATTCAACTAATTTGTTGAGACGAAAATTTTCTATATTAATCTTCCTGAAGAGACTACATTTAAGAACTTTGCTAATCGGTACAACACTTCACTAACTTGGTCCTTTTTTTTATTTTAATTTTGGCTAAGCTAAAGATGATCAAACTAGCATATTCCACGATTGTAGACTACAAATCGTGTGCCTGTTGCAATAAATCTCACGATGTTCAAATACTAGACTGATTTCAATATCCCTAAACTCATAATTAAAGGTTATATTATAAATAGTGGTATTCTTTGCGGTTCCAAATTATAAGATAAAAGAATAATTATAATGGTAAATCAAAATCTGTTAAAAAAATGTTGTTACAATTGATATTTATTTTAGTGATTTTACTTTTTGGAATTATCCACTATAACATTTTTCTAAATTTTGCGATTTAGAAAAAATCATATATAACTATACTTTAGTAGTCCCATCACTTTTTAGTTGGAACTACTAATCAGCATTTTAAAAATGTAGGCATATTAGAGTTGTAGGGTACGTTTTTTGGTGCTCTATATTGCAATTATTAATTTTTTTTAACTTACCAATGATATGAAAATAATTTCTATCATAATATTTAATGAAAAACATAATTTTATTATAATAAATTGGTAACTGCAGTAATTATTTTTAAGTCATTATATTTACCGTTACATTTTTTTTTTTTTTTACCTTTCAATGCAACTTGAGACACATACACTCCTAATATACCTAATAAACTTGAAAAAGATAAATCTATTCAATTCTAAAGATGAAATAAGCATGTAGCTCATAAGATCAATACAAATGAGAACATGCTTTCAATATTTGACATATATTTCATATGCTGTCATCAAATGCAACAAAAATATGCCAGAGCTATTCATAATATATGTAAATATATATATATATATATATATATATATATAAACCTACCAATGCTCCCTTAAGCAAAAAGCTTATATTAGATAATTGACTTGAATAGGTATTTTGACTTTGACGAATGAATATATGATTTCTGAATCAAAATTATAAGCAATCATGATTAGATACTATGCCATAAATACAATGATAATAACAATAATTAAGCCTTATACCCACTAGAGGCAGGACTTTGATATAACATCCTATTTGCATCGTTGATAAATTACATCAAAAGCTATCAATATTTGATGGTAAGTTCATTTGATATCTTAATTTGTCGAGTGGTTAAAAAGAAGAACCAATGTTTAATGATAAATTTATTTAAAATATCAATATTTCAAGCTTCTAAAAAGATAGATCAATGTTTTGTGAAGTAAGTCAAATAAGGTATTAATAATTAATTATATATGAAAATTAAGGAAATCTAATTGGAAACTAATTCAAATGTTAATATCTTAAATGAAATTTGCAAAATGTTGATAACTCATTTTATTTATTTCATAAAATATTATTTTTTTAACTACTCAAAATATTAATACCTTAAATAAACTTATTCCCATACTTAATACATTTTATGTCATTTACCCATTTTGCTATTTGTACTCCATTGTAAGTCTTATACTTCATAATATTTAAATATTCCATATTTTTTCTTTCGATCTCTTTCTTTTATTGCATTTCTCATTCCCCATTTTTTAGGAAGTCACTCAAGTGTTGTAAAGCCAATGATTGTTCCCATAATCAGAGGTGGATGCGGTAAGTTTTGGTTTTCATATTGGAAAATTCTATACTACCGTGACAGTTATAATGAAATTGATCTTATCATATCAATAGATAGTTCATATTTTTGCAACCGTGATCGAATTTTTAATTATTTTACACTAATCTTTTTTATAAGCAATTTAATTTTAATATTAGTGATGATATAGTCTCGAAAGTTCTTTTTTATTTTTCTCTTAATCAAACAAACGGTTCTTTATTTTTTTTATTACTTTAAATCAAATGATGCGGTTGGATTTAGAAATTTTTTCCAACCATAAAAATTTGGTCCTTTGGACCAATTTATAGATTGAACCATAATTTATAATCTGAAAAATAAAATAAAGGCATGATATGTTCTCTTACATCACAAGTACTGCATTCTTTTGATGATAGTTTGTGTTAACACTATATAAAATAAGGGTTAGTAATGTCAATATTAGAAAAGTAAGGAATTTTGAAGGTGCATTGTCAATTATTTTATTCATAAAAACTAAAATATGATGTAGATTTTAAATTAATAATATACATCTCAATTAGTTTGAACTTTACCTGAAAAAGGGGAAAAACTTTAAACTTAAGCTTCTTTAAAGTAGTTCACTGAAATAAAAGAAACTTTTTTCTTTCCATCATAAAGCCAAATATTTTTCTGTATGAAACATTTTATCTTGGTTTTTTCAGATTGGTATGGCTTATTACTCGAAACCAGCAATAAAATTTTGGATTTAGTTTTAACTGGGATTTTCCAAATTAAATTGGAAGAGGCAAAGCTATATTTTGAATTTATTTCGGTTCCATTGGATTGGCGGTTTGATTTTCTTTGGTCTAATTTTTTTCCTTTTCGCACAAGGCTAAACATGCCATTCATGCTTTCCTTACCTTCTTATCATCGGGGCCTTCTCTAACTTTCTCTGCCATAAATTGATTTCTTATTTTTTCATCATTTTTCACTCGCACGTCCTAACATTTTCATTCATGATATCTTTGCTTATATGCATGTTTTATTACCTAATGTTGGAGTTAGAGCATCATTAATCTTGTGGTGTTTGGACCTAATTAAGTCTTTCTCCTTCTTGCTAACTTTATATATCACATCTGGTTTTTGTTTTTTCAAATTCTTTTTTATTTTTAAAATGATCCGACTTTTGTAAAGGAATCACTTATACTCCTCTCTACCGGATTCGAACTTCATTCTTTATTTTTCTCTCTATTACAACCTTTCACTTTATGTTTAGTTAAGCAATCCACTCCTCCCAGCATGGCTATGTTATCCAAAATAACCCATTTTTGGGAACTTTCATAGTTTTGTCATGGACCATCTAATTCATCACTTGATCATTGAAATAATATAAAGTTAACACAATAAGTATATCAATGGTATGATCTTGATTAGATATAAATCTGAACATTTCAATAAGAGCTTATAGAACCTAAATTTTTTCAATAGGAAAACTATAAAATTTTTCTATATGATACTACCATCTTCTAATTCTTTGATGAGTTCATTCGTTTATGATTGATGTGAGAAATTAAGAGGCTAAAACTTGATTTTAATGCAAACCCATATGATAGTGAATTCTTGGATAATGTCTGTCAAGCTACATGAATTTTTCAATAAAGCAACAATAACTAATAACTAGTAGTTGTTTATTTATAGAGGATGTGTCCATTTATTTATTTATTTTTATAAGGACATATATTTCATTTTATTTTAATTCAATTCATGAATTTCCTTTATGTAACAATTAGTCAATCTTGAAGCAAAGTTTCATGTTAATTAATAGAGATTCGGATAAAACTAAGTGGATACCAATTTATATCTTTTAATTATTTAATTAATAAACAAATAAATATAAAGTTTTAAATAGAAACAGTTACTATATTAATAATTTATGAAAAATATTAATTGATTTGAGTGGGTCCACTTTGTGGAATTCATATAATATTTCATGTGCAACATCAACCAGTATGAAAAGGAAAAAAAAAAAAAAAAACAGAAGGGGTTTGAACCAAAAAAGGACAAGAAAAAAAAAATTAGCTCTTCAAATTCAACCTTTTACTGTTTCAAATTTTTAAGGATTGTTCAAATTGAAAATTGGTGATTGGTGGGACCTAAGATGGTTGAAGGAATGTTTCAGCAAAGAGGGTCAAAATCCATGTCAACCCAATTGCGCGATGAATAAATATATTCCAAGAAAGTAAACTTTCCACTAAGATTGTTTATTTGAAAGATGATTTCATAGGCATAAAAATAATGTTATCTTGGTTTCTTTATCAAACACGCTTGAAAGCTGAATACCCCATATTTTAATGATTTAATATTATAATTAAATCTTGCTAATTTTTTCGAGACTAGGGGTAGAGAAATCCAAATCAGATTAAATCAAGTCGAACAACAGTGCTAGTATTATAAGGAATGGCATTGCATGCAGTTAATAACCATTTGGATGGTGTTATTGATTTCGGAAAATTTGTATGTGTGGTTATGTGATTTAACCAGACTCATTTTATCGACTATTTAAAGGTTTAGATTCATATCTAATCGTGATCACACAATTGAAATACTTAACTCACATCAGATGTTATATCAACAGGATTATTGAACTACCCTTTCTTATCTTGTCTTGTTTATTTATTTATTTTTTCTTGCAAAATTAGACCACAAATAGAAGAATAAGACCTACATAATACAAATACTATTACAAACGTTTAGAGTGAGCTTGCAACTTAAATGAGACTTGCACATGCAGTTCCAATTAGGGCACGACATCAATTTAGAAATTGCTGGCTTCAGACAATTCAATCGGAGGAGTGACGGTGGCGCTAATTGGTTTGACAAACTTAGTGGATATCTAGCTGTTCTGAAAATACCCAAAGAAAGCATGACAGACCAAGAGATAGGTAATGAGAAGAATATGGTGTCATTATGAGATTGAAGCAAGTCGATTGTATGAGCGACAAAACATGTGCATAATTTTTTCTAACTTTGGTTTTGGTTTGGATACATTTTCTAATCTTTTAAATATTATAAAGGAAAATGAAAAAGTTGAAATTGATCTGTTTAAAATTTGACTTTAGCGTGAAAATTTCTATTTAAACTTATAAAAATATACTTTAAAACCCTTTAAGTTATGATCTTAATGTGCTTTTATTGATTTCAAAAATCAAATCTCTTTTATGTGGTCAATTTATCAAATTATGGTGTTTATTTGCAATTGAAACTTCAAGATTAATCCATACCAGTCAAAGTTAAGAGATACTATTTGCAATTTTTTCTTATAAATTTAGATAATAGGATTACCAAATAATTCCATAGTATTAATGTTTTGCACCGAGTAGAATAACTTTAATTATGCTAATAAAGGAAAGATGATTATTGCAATCTATTGCAATACCAAGTATGATATTATTATTATTATTATTATTATGGAGGGTAATTGTTCCTTTGAATTCCAGTCTTGTAGTTACAGTAACTTGGAATACTACGAAGCCTTCGTAATATCTCAACAACAATGACTTAAAAAGATTTTGTTTAATTATCGTGATTGCTGAAATCTCTCTGAGTCCTCGAGGTTTTCGTTTTTTGGCTCCTACAGAATATTCCCTCCATTCCTGTCCTTTGACAGGATCCTTTTGTCCTTCGCTGACGATCCTTTCATTCCTAAATTTGCCGTGAAACCCAGCATCCTCCTGGAGTTGTTCGCCGTATTCTGATGATCTAACTCCTTTCTTTGCTTTGTCATATTGTTTTTGGCATGCTTAACCATGATGTATATAAACACACAGACATATATACACATATATATGGCGTTTTGACGAGATAAAAATTTTAATATCTTATTTGATTATTAAGAGTATTGAATAAAATTTTCAAGAAAAATAGTATAATGTGACGATGGAACAAATCCTCTTTTCATTAGATAACTTAAATTCACTTGACGACTTAAATCTTTTATAATGTTCTAGTACTATATTTGTATATACTAAATAATAGGTAGTATAAAAGTCTTTATCCAGTTTCATGCATACCAAACGTAGTACAAATGAATTGCGTTGTCTCCAATATTTTTTATATCTTATTGTTTATTTTCTCTTATCATGTTCAGTCTTGCAACAAAATACTTCTATAATTTTATTGATATTAGCCAATCTAAGTTGTCATATTTACCTTCACATCGAAATTAAACATGGCATGTAAATTAATCTCCCTCTCTTCTTTTTTTTTTTAGTCTTTTTAATTATTATCACAAGGGACAGCCATTGAATCACTGCATTTACCTACTTCGATAGTGCTAATATTATCATGGCCGATGGTCTAATCAACCAACAATACTCCAGCTCCATAAGAAACATAAAATGGAAAAAATAATTAGTGTAATGATCATTGTATCTAAATATACATACATATATATAACATAATATAATATAATATATGAAAGAGATTAATATATGATGCATGATTCTTTGGGCAAGTGTGTAGAAAAATGTAAGTTCTGCTTTCCTTTATACAAAAAATTTTATATAAGATATACCTATTTTTACACGCAATCCTTCCCAAATCATATTTTAGATAGTTTTAATTTGTTTAATTATTTTTATCATGTCCTCTACTTCGAAAAGAAGACTATCTTTATAACGTCAATAATTCCAATTACCGAACAACAATTTTTGGCTCTAGTATGCATTATTAATAAAGTTTATCCTAGACAGAAAGTTGAAATATGAGTTGGCTTTCGTAGGTAGGCTTTTCTATGGTAGGTGGGGCGGCAGCCCCGTTACAAAATTGTTTCCCGTTGTGCAAATTATTTCATATTCTAGAGGGCATTATTGCATACGTTAGGTTGTATTGGGGATCTAATTGCTCCTAATAAATGGATCACATGATGATCAAATCGTTAAAAAAATAAAATCAATCGCATTCGTATGTTACATGCTAAATTCTTTAAAGTTTGATTTAGGATAAGCCGTTGACCTTTTAGTAAATTTCCTTTTCTTTTCACCTTCTACCAAATCCCTCATAATGACTATGGCTGATGCCTTACCAATGAAAAGCAAAAATAGAAAAGAATAAAACCTTATAATAAGTGAATGAAAGGTGGGCAAACAGGCCTAGGGAGCTAGGCTGGTCAACCTGCGTCGACTTGTAGGTTAATTAGGTTGGGCCATTTTGATCCTTCTTTAAGGGGGTCAAAATTTTTAGGTTCAAGCGAAATGAAAATTTTTTATTTTTATTATTTTTTATGTTAGTTTATGTAAAAATTAATATATTTATATATTTTAGGGTTTTATATAAAATATATTAAAGATAAATTTTTTATTATTTTGATTACTTATATATATATATAAGTTTTTAAATGATTTATTAGATATCATATTATATTTAAATTAATAATATATACTTAAAAAATGTTATAATGCTTTTGATGCATGTATCAATTTATTTTTTTCCATGATATATCATAAATAATCACTAATATGTTATTTTATTATTCTTATTCTTAAACTTTTCCTTCTTTTTTTTTTCTTTTTTTTTAACACTTGACCCGCGGGCCGGCCCAGCTCTTCATGGTCAATGGGCTGAGCCAATTTAGCCTGCATTTAAACGAGTTGAAAAAATTTGGCTGTGGCCTGCTTTTTTAAGAGAGTAAACAAGCTGGCCCACAGGCCATGACCCGTATGCCCAGTTTGAAATGTGACACATGAAAAGCTGGATGGTGATATTAGTAAGTAGGAATTGTCTTCTATATTAGTGAATAAAATTAAATTTAAGGGTTAATAACCTAAATACTACCTTAATTTTTCTCAAAATAGCAATTAACTATATCTACTTTAAAAATATCAATTTAGTACCTAGGATAACTTTTTGAGGACGCATTCACTACCTACACTAATGGTGTTAGTTCCGTCATCCTATGTAGAGAAATCCTCTTATTAGAATTGAACACATTTCAGTTTAACCACAAACTCTCAATGCTCTACAGCCTCCACTAAGAAAAGAAGAAGAAGAAGAAGAAGAAGAAGAAGAAGAAGAATAAAGAATAAAAAATGAAAACTAAAAATAGAAGAAACATGTGAGACTTGAACATGAAGACAGAGAGAGAGAGATAATTGGATAGAAAAAATTGGAAAGAAAGAAACGAAAGTGAAATTATATTAGATTTGGCCAAATCTTTAAAGATTGATATTAGTTTTGGTTTGAACGTCAAAAAGTCAATAATAAATCTAACATTTATATATATGATTCAACCAAAAAGTGAACGAAACTTGAAAATCATGATTAAATGGGATTTTAAGGTTTACTTTCAAATCCTTGATTCAAATTTTAAAGAAAATGAAACTCTAATCTAATTAAAGAAAGACGTTTAAGAGGAGAGAGACAAGGACAACAATTTTTTGACTTAACTTTTGTTCAAGGTCAGATCATAAAGTACTTTCTCTCTCTAGGACCTACACGAGTAAAGAGATAACTTCTCTTTAAAACTTTTTTCTCCATATTTGAGTTTAATAGAAAAGAATTATCTTGTTAGGCTCATGGCAACTCAAAGATTTGAGAAGTTACAAACTTTGATTTTGTTAACCTTAAAAACTCTCAAATTAAGACTTGGAAAAATGGCTCATCAGCTTCATGTGGCCATTGATCCTGCTCATGTCTAAACCTGCATAAAGGCTAATGCGGTTGACATAGCAGACACCTATTTGAACAAGAGGGAGTCATCCAAGAAGGAGAGGAGAAAGCATTACTAAACCGCCCATTTACATCGTTGGCTTACATTTCTACATCGCATGCCTACATTGTCTGATTCGCTTTTTAGGCAACCAGCTTTCATTTATTCATTTTTTAAAGGTTTTCTATGTATTAGTATGAATAATCCTTTGGGTTTGTCTTTTCTATTTAGAACATTTTATACATTTTGAAACCCTAATTGAGAGAGTTTTCTCTTGAAAATTGCATATCTTTGCAATTGAGTGTGTTTTAGAACATTCAATGAGTGTTCTTGTTTTATCAATGTTAACTCCTTGCGTTAGAGTGGTATTAGAGAGGGAAAATTTTCCTGCTGAGATGTTAAGAGATGGTAGTTTAGGAGATAGTTACGTCCTCGACATTGTTTGGGATGTAGAAGCCTTGCAAACCCAATCACAAGCTCAAATGACAGTGCTGGATAACATGGATAAGAGACCCTAGTGTTTTGAGCAATGCTTTGATGACCTGATCAATTGATCCGACGCCAACGGGAACAGGGAGGTTATAGGAAACGACTAAGGATAGAGTATGTGCATGGTAATCTTATTATCAAACCTATTACTGCGAATCATAGGTTACATGCTTACAAAGATGATTCCAAGGAGGAAGATGAGTTGATGGAGGAAGAGCAACCATGACGATGAGGCATTAGTGGCAGATTTGGAAGAGGTAAGGCATATGGTAGTGTTAAATGTCAATATAGAGGTAAAGGTCGTAATTTTGTTGAATATTATGAAGTTAGGAATGAATATGGAAGGAATGATTTCAAGCTAGAGGTAAATATTCGATATTTTAAAGGAGATTTAAGGGTTAAGGATTATATTGACTGGATTGCTGATGTTGAGCAGTTCTTTGATTATATGGTAAATATTCTATCGTTTGATGTTTGGAATGTGTTTTATTGCATATAACTTTTGTTTAACTTTAGGGTTTCAGATATTGGGGTTTCTTCATTTGATGAAGCATACACGTACTTCTTTTTAAGTTTTCACTTTTCTTTTCACTTTTTCTAGTGTAAAGCATTAAGAGTTTAGGTTGAATTAACATGTGTTCAATTCTAATAAGAGGATTTGGCCATGTAGGATGATAAAACTAACACCATTAGTGCGGATAGTAATGTGAACCTTAAATTTAATGACAAATGAATAAAACTGTACTAAGATTTTTCACTATTGGTTCTTTATTTTAGAGAAAGTATTTTGAGATAAAATCAAAGGAGCTTCTATAGTCCATCGATGAGATCGTCCCTCCATTAATCTAACTGTAAAATAAATGTAATAGATAGACTATTAACTGTTTTAGTGATTCGATCATGGTTGGGTATGGTGTGAGCCGTTAGATGGTGACGGCATGGTTGTCAAACTCGAGTTTCTACCTAGAATCGCTAAGGGGTCCGTAGAATCGGAACGTAAAATCGAAACGTAGAATCGTAAGATTCTACAACTAATGTAAATTTACTTACAAAAACTATTGATGTACTTACTAAAATAATAAAACTTTAAATAAATTATGAAAATAAAGAATTTAGTATTAAATTAGTTATGTACAACCAAAATTTAAGTTTTATCAATCATAATTCACATACTATCATTAATATATTTAGTGCAATTTTATAATTAAAATAATTATTTTTATTTAATGATGATTCATAATCTATAATTATTGAGATGTATTGCAAATCATTTAAATTATCATGTGTGAGTAGCTAGTTTTATGTAGTAATGAATATTTTCATGTTCACTATATATTTGCACAAAAAATCAATACATAAAAAATTATTATATTTATGGCAAATATATTTATAGATAGAAAATTATTAAAAAAAGGGAAAAACATAACACTATATATATTAGTTTAATTTTCATTCAAAATATTCAAAATATATCATAGTATATAACCTAAAAGAAAATAACTCCCTAAAAAATACAAAAAAAATGAAATAAAAGGAAAAAAAATATTTAAAAAACTAAAATTAACTTAGATTAAGATAAATATCAAGAACCAACCCCAAAAACCCTAAATTTAAATATATTAAATTAATTGCATTTTTAAAGTTCAAATAGAAAAAAAAAGTGTAAAATTACAACTTAAAGATTTTACTACGATTCTACTTACGATTCCACTACCGATTCTACCACCGATTCTATCGTTTCTACTCACGATTCTACGATTCTACTTATGAGTTTACTCAAAAACGATTTTGTATGCGAGTTGAATCGAAATATCATCATCAACTCGTAAACTTGTAGAAACATACGAGTAGACTCGCGAGTTTGACAACCATGGGTGACGGGACCAGTTCCTTCAAAATTAATGGTGGGACCATAGAATTTTCATAAAATTAATTACAATATTGAATTGATATTAGTAGATTTAAATAATAATTGATTATTCAATATGTATTTTTACAATAGAGATTTCTTATGTTATTATAAGTTTAAAACACAACTAAATACCAATAATAACTTTTTCATTAGAAATGAAATTGTAATATAATTACCATTATAATATAGTGAGTAGGTAGTTAGATTGCTGAAACTACATACTAGAAAAACAAAGATAAAACCATAGCACTTTCTAATCCATTGCTAGTAGTTAGTACTAAATATACGACGATCCATGTGGTTTTTGGTTCATAGTGAAGTCTTTTCCAATAATAAAGACTTTAGGAGGTCCTCCTTTCAACTAGAATAATATGGATTTTGAAAAATAATTAATTCATAGTAAATTTAGGTTATTGCATATGCATAATAGACGTAAATGCATTTGATTCACCATGTTTTGAAATACAAACCTTGGCAAAATAAGTTTATAGAGAAGGATATCAATGACCTAAAAAAAAAATACTACTACAATGTAACACAAATCTAAAAGTTTCTTTTATCATACTTCACTTGATTTAAAAGTTTAAGTGCATCATGTGATATCTATCAAGATTCAATATCCTAAATCATTCTTTATTCAAAACCATTTACTCTTACATAACTATGTTATCACTGCCATTACTACTTATACTATACCAATGTTGCTACCATCACTACCATCTTATGAAAAAAACCACATAAAAACAACACTACTTTATTGTTGCCACTATTATTGCTCCACAAACACAATACTAACATGTAGTGTTAGCGCCATAATCATCATAAATACTATTATGGGAATTGATACCTTTACCATTAGCACCACCATCGTAACTGTTGCAAGTATTTCCTTCATTAGTAGAGATTTGGTACCTGTAAACACCACAAAGCGGTTAGAGGTATGCTAGAAGATTGTCCGGAGCGGCTACTCCGTTGCTTAAGTTAGTCTTTAGGCTTATAGAGGGTCAAGCATTGATAAGATAAAAAATCAACCAGCCAATTTTCCTTTCCCTTTAGAGGAAAGGGCTTTATATAATGTTTGGTCATCAAAAATGGGGCCCATCATATCTTTTTTGTTACGGTGAATTTTCATCTGGTAGCTGACCTTGCCCTCGAGGTGAAGTCTTGCTTGATGCTTGAGGTGAAGGAGTGGTCATCACATGGAGCGTGACCGAACTGATTGTGCCACCCCACGGTCCCTAGGTAGGATGAGGCTATTTTGTATCTATTAGGCCTACGTGAGTTTGTCGAGATTTCTCATTAAGGAGCTTGATCTTGTGGAGGTAGCTTATGGGCGAGCCTGAGGAATTATCTCGAGGTTAAGCTCATGGATAGGTCGTCCATCGCTCTCTTTAGTTAGCAGTTTAAGTAGCACCGCAGGTTTCCTCACCAAGTCGAACCTAAGGTGTTGTTTAGCATGGGCCCTTCTTAGACTAGTAACACTGGTGATTTCCTGGTCTTCAAGGATCATGAGTGATAGTAGTAGACCGAGTTGTCTATGGTCTAAATTCCACCGTCAACACTTATCCCCCTTACTCTCATTGTAAGAGGATAAGGAGAGTGAACGACCTGAACTCAGCTCATTAGGTAGACTCGAAAGGTCTGGGCTCACCATGCTTTGAGCTAGGTTGTGGTCCTATGCCTTAACCATGCGAGGCTTGTTGGGGAAGCCTCATAAGGCTTTCAAAAGATGTGATGGGAGTTGTGATAGTCGTGATGATTGTTCCTGACATGTGGCAATGTTAGTGGATGTTTGGGCTGTATTATTCCTAAGTTCTAAGCAACGGGTTATCGCTTCATCTCCCTCTCTATTCTCTCTCTCTCTCTCTCTATATATATATATATATAGATGCATCTTGGTGGAAGTTCTTCACAAAAAATTCTTTCTCTAGTTTCTGAAATTAAATCTTCTTTGTATTTCTTTCTTTACGTCATTTGTTGATGTAGGAAAATGTTGTGCTCATGTAATTCTAACACTCAATCTTTTTCTCATGATTCCAAAGGTAGAGTACAGCGAGTCGT
The DNA here is from genome assembly GCA_024138025.1 of Combretum micranthum. NCBI lineage: Eukaryota > Viridiplantae > Streptophyta > Magnoliopsida > Myrtales > Combretaceae > Combretum > Combretum micranthum. Next base: position 38,895 of record JAMXBD010004345.1, on the reverse strand, counting down.
GGACAAGATGGGGAGCGGAGTGAGAGAAGCAAGTACAAGCTCAAGGGTTCGATCTCTGATGGAAAGTGTAAATCGTTGCAGAGGTTTAACCTTCGTGAGTGGTCGGAAGAAAAAGGCGACAAATTTACTATGACACCAGCGGCGAAACAATCCATCCTAGACTCAAGCTTGTATGCCGAGTTGGTTGATAAAGTCTATTGATTCCCAATGGACAAGTACCCTTCGGATGGTTTGGAGAAAAAAATCGTCATCCCCCTACATACTTAGGCGACATATGGCTTTGGTACCAATGGGATCAGCAACAAAATTATAGAAAAATCCCTTTGGGTGATTCGCCAAAGGGAGATGCATAGTGCTCTTGAAGAGTAGGAGGTCACGATACCTTCACCTTCCAACTGGGTTTGCCTTCTTGGTGGACGAAGGTTTTCCCTCTATGGTAGGGCATTTAAGTTTGGTTTAAGGGTGCCTTTTTCTTTTTCTGAATAAGTTCTTCAAGTACCACAAGTTATGTCCTACCTAGTTATTGCTAGTGTCCAGCGCATCCTAGTGTCCTTCGAGGCTATCTATTTAAGCATATGTGTGCAGCTTACCCCCACTCTATGATAGAAATATTATTTGTATGAGATATCCAAATTTAGGTTGTGATACCTCACAAAGCAGGCAAAGAGCTCATACAAATTTCTCGATGGGCTTACTAGCTTGAATGGGTGAGATTAGAAGAATGAGTTCTCAATAGTCCATGTGAAGGAGGGTGCCTTGTATGAGTTTAACTTATGAATGGATTGGTGTTAACCTATCCAAGCTAATATACCCCTGAAGTTGAGATCGTACAATGACAGGGGGTAGAAGACGATAGATGAGTTTATGGAGGAATGAAGTGAGAGGTCTTTCAATGCTGAGCTTATGGTAAAGAACTTTTTGAAGGGTCTAACAATCACTGAAGATAACAGGGCTATGATTCCTCAAAGTATTAATCAGTTTTTATGGATGAAGCCTCTCTCTCTCCCTACCTTTCCCTCGATATCTATCAAGTCGAGCTATGATGAGAGAAATGCTTTTGCCGGCTAATATTTGTTTCATTTTTTTAGAGTGGGTAAACTCGATTGGCGAGTTTATATATCTTTCGCCATTATCATTATTGTTGGCTTTTTTTTTTTTGCTTTTTAGATGTGTAGATAGAGATGATCAACATTAACAAGCTTCTTCCTGAATTGTCAACTAATAAGAGGAAGAAGACCTTAGTGAAAGAGAAGGCGTCTTCAAAAAGGCAAGCTATTACTGGTGAGAAGCAGGATTGTCCTACTCCTATTGTGGAAGAGATTCAAATTATGTCTTTGTCGAGTCCTTATAAGCATGATCAGCATGGTGAAGAGGCTTTTGTTGTGGACCCTAGTGTGCAGTTCATCCATATTCCACCATGCCCTTAGTCTCTCGAGGTACAAAGTTTGCCGTAACGTTCTCTAGTTGCCATTTCCTCGATTAGTTGAGCATTTTCTAGAGTTGAGGCTGCTAAGAGTAGTAGGAATTTTGACTTAGCTAAGTCAGCTACTAATGGAGATCAACCGGCTAAAGCTATTGTTGGGGGCCCTATAAAGGTCATGGGGGAGAGGGCTCTGAAGTGGGTTGGTGTGGCTATTAATTGAGGGACACTTGAGGACACTGTTGTCATCGAGGATAAGAGTGGGGTGGGGACCTTGTTGAGAGTGCTAAAATCAAAGGATCAAGTTCTGAACTTCTCATCTGTCAAATTGTACGAAGTGGTTCTCTTTCTCTTTTTTCTTCTTTCTCTCTTTTTTTTTGTCTCATCTATTTTTATTTATTGCAGGTTGTGTGGCTTTGTCTAAAGTTGAGACCTACATGAGGTTGAATTAGGAGGCGATAAATTGATAATTTTCACCCTTATAGTAGCTTCATCATTCCATCTTTTTTAAATGCATTAGAATTGTTAACTTGATTTGTTCTTATAGGTGATAAGGAGCTAGAGAGATCGAGTGTCACATCTAAAAAAATGGCATAGTAGATTGCCCTAAAGTTCATATTACATGTACACCCACAATGAGAACTATCTTACAAGTTAAAGATTGCAAGGCTCTATTTGAATATTTTCTTTACAAGTTTCAATTGTATAAATACATTTTGATAACTAAAGGAAATCCGTTTTCCCACAGTTAATCAAACCGTAGAGAATTTGATTGGAATCAATTCATGACGTCATCTATCGATTCTCTTGAAGAAGTGAAAGGAAGCTCATCAAGGAAACAAGTAGAGAAAACAAGATGGATTGCATGAAAGCCGCCCCTGAGTCGACAGCCTAGAATTCCAATGCCGACGGCCTTTTAAGTTACACCGGCGGCTTACATCTAGCATACAACATTGGACAAACAAAGGCTAGCAGCCTTTTCATAGTAAGCCAACAGCTTACATTTTAGGCTGGCGGCCCATCTTGCTAGCTTAAGATTTTTAGATGTTTTTATTTAATATTTTTCCTTTTTTTATTGTTAGGGTTTGGGGCACTAGTATAAATATCCGTCTTGTAATAAGACTCATTAGCTCTTAGTCATTTGATATTATATTATTGAGAGATTTTCTCTTGTTTACTCTTATCAATCTATTGCTTAGATTGTGACGAGTTTATGATCTTATTAATCTTTTAGATTGCGGCGATCAAATCGATCTTATCAATCTCTTATAGATCGTGGTGATCAAACCACTTTTTCTTATTATGCGTAATATCAATGAGAGTGAGTGTATTTCGAGTTGATTTGGTGCGTCATATCCTTATCAATGTTGATCATATCCATTTTATTTCCTTGCAATCAAAATACGAAAACCCATAAAAACACCATTTTTATTTTGTTTGAGCATTTGAAATTGAGATCTACTGCGTGCCTGTTTAAGATCACTGTATCTAGGGTTTTAGGCACATTAGAATTTGTATCCCCCACCAAATAGTAAGATAGGATATTTAACCTACATATTACAAAATCTCAAACTATTATACAATTAATCTAATTCATATTTTAAGTTTATCTTATATAATGCAAAATCTTAAAGAACTATACAATTTATTTAACTCTTGTTCTAAGTTTGTATTTCCATCTTCCTATCTTTGAGGCATTTACTGAAGGAAGCTCTCTTCACACATTTTTAGCTTATTTCCAACATGAGTTATTCCTGCACAAGAACTGTAGGGGTGCGAGCTAAACCATAGCTTAGTGAATAACAAGACCATACCATACATCAAACAAATATCAAGTAAGTATAGTTCGCAAACAGATGCAATGCAGTAATCAACCATATGAAACATGTGCAATTTGGATTATTAGAATCCAAACCAATGGAGATTTACACCATCTCGTGAGGGTTGAAGGACTAGTTTAAGTAATTCATGCTTAGGAGAAATTGATAACTAAGGAAGGAGAAGTTTTCTAAACTTGTTTACTAATATATATATATATATATATAAGATAAACTTAAAATATGAATTAGATTAATTGTATATAAGTATCATAATCTCAACTTCATTTTAGAACCTTAGAAACTCCATTAAGTACTAACACCTTCAAGTCAACTCTCACTCAGGTGACTTCCTTCGATGCCTACTTAGTTCCTAGAGGGCTAATAGCCCAATGGTATCCTTTTGAAGAGACAAATTCATTGATATAACTTATGAATACCATAGAAAAGAGGTGTTAATATGTGACGTGGATACCATGCTAACTCAAGTTAGACTATTATGCAAGGCATGTCCATTTCACTTAAGGTTCAATTAAAATTTATACCATATTATTTAATGACCGTACAATTTTCAAACAGTCATCAATATGCATTACACATCAATATCAACCAAATGGTTCTCATTTCTACTATTAGAGTTTGTCATTCATCTAAACACCATATGGCATGCATTCTTCTCATCCCTATACACAGCTGGTTAAGTCTATATTAACATATGTGCAGCTATATTACAAGTACAAACAATGTGATAAGACCGATGTTACCCACCTATCATCCTAGTTAAGTTGTATTAATCTTCTAGAGGATCTAAGGATTTATTTGTTTATCCTATGAAAAGAAATAATAATCACTCATTATTTTTCTCAATGTATACTTTATTAAATTTTAGTACTCAACTCACTTTTAGTTCATTATCTTACACTTGGTTGAAACATAGACTTATGTTCATTTTCATTTTGTTTCTACTAATTTTATATTAAGTATGTATCCTTAGTTAATATGATTGTATTACTCATAATTTCCATATTTTATACTAATCTACACTTTACCTCCTTATTATCTTGTATATGTCAAAATTCATACTTATAGTTTTAAGAATGTTTCTTGAATTTAAACTCTTAATTACAACCTATATTATTATATTAGTTATTGTGTGCTTAATTTACTTAAGTTTTGCTTTAGAAACTTTATTCTTCATATGCATATGTTGAAACATACATAGACTTATATAGACTTATTCTTGAGTTTTGCCTACTAGATTTCATACTTGAATCATATTATGTTGAATTTCAAAATTCTAACTCATTTAGGTGGACTAAAACCTATAGGTGTATTTATAGTCATATCAGTTTAAGTTGAACTACTAGATTTAAAACTAAACATCATATGATAAAATTGATATTGAGTTATATTAAGTAACATTCAAAAACTGGAATTTTCATATATATAAACTAGAACATACATATCTATTCATAATTACCTTCTCAAGTTTAGTCATATAAGTGACTTTCTTTATTCTTTATTAGTTAAAGCAGATGTCTTTTATCTAATTCAAATATGGATTCCCTATATTATTCATGGTCTAACCTATCATATTATGATTATATTGTCTCTAAGCCATTTACATGTTAAGTCTATTTTAACTTTAACTTAATCAAGTCGATTAGACTTAGTTTTTTAATTCAATTACTAAGTCATATTCAATAATGTCATTAGATCATTATCATATATCTTCTAAGATCTTAATTAGTCTAGTTCATTTTTTGTCATTAAAATTCATCAACTTAAGTTGACCTTTGGTTTATTAACTAAGTTCGTTTTATACTTAAAATCTATACCTAATTAGTTATTAAACCTATTAATTCTCTTAACTCATTCCAATTTATACAAATACTAATATATCATAATATCAATCATGCATCTATTTTATTTCATCTTTCTTTCCTTTTTCTTTTTCAATGATGTCAAGGGACATATCACGCCTGTGATAGGGACTGTGATGCTCATCACTGGCCTCCTCACACCCATGATCAAGGGCATATTGTAAAGTACAAAGAAATAGATGAGATCACGCCTTATATTATGGTGATGATATGAGCTGCGATGGGAACATTAGTCAAGTTCATGCCTGCAATCATGCCCGCGATTGCCTTTAGAACTTTGCTCAATTTGTATCACGAGCATCATCATACCCATGATTGGCTATCATGGTCTTCATCATGCCTGTGATGGCCCATAAATTTTAAATTCATTTTATTACGGGCCGTATCATGCCCATGATGAATAGGGCGATGCCTTTCCTATTTTCCTTTATCCATCTTCCTTTCTTTAATTAATCTATCTATTTATTTGATTTCATCTTTAGTAAAAACACCTCAATATCATCTTACAAAGTCATATACTTGTTCAACAACACTTTTATACATTTTTCTATATCATATGCCCTTAAAACATTTTATCAAACACTTAACCTACACAAATATGCACATATCTAGATTTTAACATATATGGGTGTATATTACTAGTTTCTTCTTTGGTATCATAATTTCCACATCATATATCTTTAAACCATCTCATTTACTTCCAATCTACACATGTCTAAACATACCTTGGTTTTGATATATACAAGTTCATATATTATAAGTTTACGGGTTTTATCTTAAACTCTACCTTTAACTACTATTAATTCATCAAATACATGCACATGCAATCATCATAATAAAGAAAATAACTAACTTACTTGTTTTAATAAAACTTAAGCAAACAAAACTTCATTATTACTCCTCTATAATGTTGAGGTAGCTTCTTTATGCTTAATTCCTACTTCTATCTTGTTTTCTGTCATCAATTTCTCCTTGAATATGAGATTTTGAGTTGATTGTAGAGAGAAAAATAAGAGAAAGAAAGAAAACGTAGAAAAAGAAGAAGAAGAAGAGAAGGGAAAAAGAAAGAAAAGAAGGTAGGTTGAGGAATGAAAAAAAAAAAGGAAGGATAAAGTCTAAAAGCTATTTATGGGATATTCATGGGTAAAGAATTCAATTTAAACCCTTCAAATGATTATATTAAGTATTAAAAACAATTAGAAAGAAATTTTAGAATACATAAAAATAAAATTAATAACTTGAATTGAGAATCTAGTTTAGAAGTTTAATTTGTAAAAACTTGATATTTAGTTTAATTTGGGTTTAAGAACTGATGTTTATGAACAAGTAGTCAAATTCAAAATTTAGGGGGATTATTGAATTGGAATTTGGACTAAAATAGCTAAATAAGGCCTTTTGTAAAATTTAAATAATTGAACTTTAGAGATTTAACTCATTTGATAATCGAAAGAAAAGGAATTCAAATGGATGATTGATAAAAATTAAACAGTTTATTGCATGAAATAGGTATTTGAAGCAAACAAATAATTTAATAGGAATATTTGAAATCGCAAATTTCAATTTGATCTATTTACTAATTTAATTATGTCAAATTATCTAATCACATTCTATTGTTTACTTATTTTGCTTAGTTTAATTAATCTATCTAAGTTCATTTCTAAACTAAATTCAAAATTATCCACCTATTAAACTATTTAGTTAAACCATTTCTAATGTTGTCTTTTGATTTCATGATCATTATATTAAAATATCGATTTTAGTCATATCCTTAATTATTGACTCATCACGAGATATTATAAAAGTTATATTACTAGAGTCTTTATTTTTATAACATCACTTATTACTTATTGGGTTTTATAATTACACGCAAATACTATATCTATAAGTTACTATTTGTAATTATGATTTCTAAATTACGAAAATTTCTAGAGATCTACAAACTATAGTTGTTATATACTTCCTTTAAATTTACTAAAGCCTTAATAATGATCTCGTTAGTTCATTGAGTTATTATCGATTATTGTTTCTGAAAAGTTACAGAAATTTGTATTTGAATTTTTATTAATAACTATTCTAACTCTTAAACAATAATTAACTATTCATAATTTTTATATATTATTAAATCGTGAAAAATCAAAAGTGATCTTTGCGACTTTTCTTAAAAATTTTACATATAATTTGACTATTATCACTTTTAAGTGGTATAAATTATGGTGCTTACATCAAGGGCTTACATTGCTAAGCTGGAGAAGGAGGCTTTTGAGGAAAGGGAGGGGATTAGGCTGTAGAGTCTTGTCACTTAGTTGGTGGTGGAGAAGGAGAGATTGGTGCATGAGGCAGAGTTAGCAGCTTTATGCTCTTAACGCGAAGTCTCTAAAGCCAAGCGAGAGCAATCTATCTTGAGGCAAATTATCGGTAACCTCAAGAAGAAGTGGAGAGATGTAAGATAAGAACGGGATACTTTGTCCTCCCGGTTGAAAGAGATCATTGCAGGCTTCAATAGGCTGAAGGAGGAGAATGAGGTGATGGGCTCGGAGAAAAGTATCCTCAAGGTCGGTTACTTTCCCTTTGGCTCTTTATTCCTCTCTCTCTCTCTCTCTCTCTCTTTGAATGTATTTTTTTCTTTTTAGGCCTAGGTAGCAGACTTAGAGAGCAAACATGTGGCTAAGATGCACGTGTGTGGAGCTCTATAAGAGCTAGAAGTGGAGGGAGCTCTAGCAGACAATTGCAAGGGAGAGCGCCAAAGTTGTTCGTGACGATGTACTCGGGTGATATCCCTATCTTGATCTTAGCTTCTCGACATTCCATCTAGGTGAGGCTGTCACTAAGGTTGATGAAGAAGATAAAGAACAAGAGGTAGGAAATGGTGAGGAGAGGAGAATTGCTAAGGTCGGGGAAGGTGATGGGGTAGGTAATGCTATTGTTGAATAAGGCGAAGGTGTTGTCCTAAATGCAACTCAAAAGGTTGATCAACAAGCTCCTGGAGCTATAGTTCCTCAGCTTACATTAGCACATGAGCTGAACCATTAAATTTCTTACAAACATCTTGAAATAAATTCTCTATCATAATGTAGTAGGTTAGCGTCTGGATGCCAGAGTGTAACCTCCAAACAATACATGGCCTATAACTCTTTAAATTGAAGTTATACAAGTGGCATTTGAACACTAGCCCATGGTTTCTGAACGTCAGTTGACGAAAAATGGCCATTAGAAGCATTTATTATCGGGGTTAAAAATGTTGAAGCTATAAATAGAAGACTTTGGGTAGACTTGGAGAAGTGAGTTGAATAATTAAATTTCTTACAAACATCTTGAAATTAATTCTCTATCAGTTTGTCATTTTTCGTTTACTTTTGCAATATCATCCTCTTGTAAAGTTTGAGTAGTACCTTTAAGCTTGTTGATTGTAATATTTTGTAAACAACTACTCTTTCTTTTGTTGAGTTATCTTGAGAGGACAAAATTTGTACTTTGAGCATGAAATTGTGATTCATGCAAAAGACACAATTTGAGTTAATTTTTGTGTGAGAGCTTTAGTGGTGTTGTGTGTAGCTCCTAGGGAGTATTTTGTTTACATTTCATAAAGTGGCATGTGAAGTCATCCACTTGAGCCATATAAGTAACTGTGGAGATTAGGGGTGAAGCACACTCCATGTTATATCATGGCTTAATCTCTCCTTCCATTCTCTTTTTAATTATTGCATTTTACCCTATATTGTTCATATATTGTTTAATTCATTGAATTGCATTATTTAGGCATTAAAATAGTAAAAATGGATAAAATAGTTGTAAAGCTCAATTGACCTCCTCTCTTGAATTTTAGCATTATTTTTTATTAGGTTTCTTAGTATAAGGGGTATGCTCATTGTTGTTTTCCTTACTTTTTGTTATGTTATCCTCCTTTTACTATATTATGTTGGAAATCAACATAATTGTAGCTTTTTTTTTTTTTTTTTTGCCAATAATTGTAGCTTATATACTTTTCTCAACTTCTACTCCCAAAAGTGTGACCTTTAAATGATTATCTCTCTATTAACTTAATTATGAAATGAAAAAGAAGTTAATCATCAAAAAAATTAACTAAGATGGTGCTTTCAATTTGTAAAGAAATTATGATTGTTGCAATATTAGCAAATGAAGGCTTAACCATATTTCAAATAAGTAAAAGTATTTGTTAATTTTTTTAATGAATAATAGTTTTTAAACCACCGTGTATCTATATTATTTAATAGAGTTAGTTAAAAAATAAGAATAAAAATTTCCAAAAGCTACAAACAAAAATAAAATTAGGATATAACACTAAACCATTTTCTAGCTATCATAGGATTAAGGTGTCATTAGAATAACCCCTTAAAATGGTTGCTGGCTATCCCCTGCCTTAGGGTGGCTAGAAAGTGACTACAGTAATGGTGGGTTGCATCGTATCACTAAAGGTAGATCACACAACCCTACACTTACGTTGCCCATCATGGCCAAAACTTTAAGGGGAAAGAAAATGGAAAAACACTCAAAACCTTGTGGGTTAAAGTTGAGTTGTATAGCCTATTGAGTTTTAACAATGTCCCTTTAAAGTGGCAAATAGTCACCTGACACTATGTATATGTCATAAGATAGAGTTGTGCTTGTTTGGCTTAGGGATAACCAGTAACCACCTTAAGGTTGGAAAATAGCTTAGGTTAATACCTTGATTTTCTTTTTTTTTTTCCTTTTTTTTAAAGAAAAAGTCTACATGTTTTTCTTACTTAATTTATTTAAAAAATTAATATTTATATTTATATAATAGAATCATATCAATTTAATAATACCATTTGTCAAATTACTTATTATGAACCAAAAATAAATTATCATGTATCTCATATCTATAAAAATCAAAATGTGAAGGCATACAAATATTATATGTAAAAAATAAAAAACACATAATTATTTGCAAAAGTAACAAATCTAAGTTCATGTTTTTGTAATTTTTCATAAATTAAGTAACTACAAAAGTACTAACATATCTATTTAACCTTAGAAACCATAAAAAAAATTTTTTGGGGTATTTTTGCATTGATACCTAAATTTGATTGATTCTCAATTAAATACCTCTAGTTTCAAATTGTTAATTTTTGGTACCCTAGTAGACTTTTGAGATTATTTTACTTCCTATCTTAACTTCATATTATTAATTTAATTGGTTTTCTTAACCAATTAGGAGTATATGTGTCCTAGTAATTATTTTGATGAATATATTTCACTTAATTTTATTTTTGGTAATTATAGATTGTCATGCATGTTAGCTCTATTCATGAGATGTTATTTTCACTACTTAAGTGTATTATAAATGGAATATCTTTATTAAAATAATCATTTTAGACATATGGTGTTTTATATACAATGACAAAAGGAAAAAAAAAAATCAACAACAACTAGGCAAACGATTTTAGATGGAGTTAACAAAAGTAAATCAAATAATTTTAAAAAAGTTGAACTAGGCACTAAACTAGTAATTAGAAAATTTGATAATTAATGTAAAGGATATATAAAAAATATTATTTAAAAAAGTTTCCCAAAAGTAGATCCACTTGGGGATGGGGAGGGGGAGGGGGAGGGGAAGGGGGAGGTGGCGGGGGAAAACCGAAATTAGGGCATCGATGGTGCAGTCGTAAGACCTTATTACTTTTACATGGTAAATATGGTTTTGATTTTTTTAAAGGAAAAAGATAAAAAAAAAGGCCCATTGGGAGTTGAACCTAAGTTTTTATTTTCTACCACACAATACCCATCAGAACATCACACAACCACATATGATACCATTCTTCTAATATTTTATTTAATTATTTATAAAATCATATCTTCAAATACTATTTGTCCATATGGTTATATTGAGCTAGCATTTAAAGAAATATGTTTCTATTTATAATCTTTCATATTTTCTTCCATTATTTGATCCCTTCTTTTTTAACAACAGCATAGATATGTATATCTTTCTATTTTTGTGCATTTGAATTTTGTATGTATATATATATAGATATAGTATATTGTTATAACGATGCCTAAAAAGGAATATGATAGTCAATTAGTATAAGTAGTCAATTCAAATCTTATCTATTTCCCAATTTTGTTCATAAGGGGTCTATAAAGTTTCTTTCATATAGAGGTGTACCATCTATGGGGATATAACCAGGTTGGCTGCTACAGGGTTTCTAAGCTGCCTAATTCGTTAAAAACCTTATAGGTCCCTATAGGGTTTTAGGATCAGATTTTGATATATAGTAAAAATCCTATAGGGTTATATGGTCGGGTTTGGATCATATAACAAACCGATGTATAATAACCCGATATTATAATTTTAAAAATAATAAATAAAAATATTATTAAAGGGACAAGGAGAGGAAAGTAAACATGAATAAGCTACTATTTTTTTTTTAGATCCCAAGGATGTTTTTTCTTTTCTATCTACTATACTAGTTAATGATTTTAGAACTTTTTATTAAATTTTGTTCAAGTCATGTTTACTATTGAGATTAATATTATTTTTTATCTATTATATTTTAGTCTTAATAGGAGATTTAATTTAACTATGTTTTTTAAAATATTATACAATAACAAAAGTAATATATATTTATTGATTTGAATATTGTATAATAAATGTGGTGTACACAATTTTCTATCAATTCCACATGCATCATTTCATTTTTGAATGTATAGAAAACTTGTATTAGATGTATTGGCCTTTCTTAAATTTATTATTAAAATTTGAAAATATGTTTAAAAAAAAAGATTATATGTTTGGGTTATTAGTTCTAAATCAAACCCTATAGAGAAGGTTTGGATATAGCAACAAAACTTTATAAAGTTATAAGATCGGATTTGGTACATCTTATAGGATGGTGGGTTAGGATTCGGATTCGTATAATCCACCCAAAACCATCCCTAGCCATCCATCTACCTAATTAAATTGGCACTTACTAGTGAATTTTGTAGTATAATGCATTAAACATAAAGCAATTAGGAATTAAATTGATAAATAAATAAATAGAGGTAAAAACTATTAATTTGATATTTGTATTATATATGTTAATTAAATTATTTGTATCACATAGGAATGCATGGTGCAGTGAAATTTACTTGGTTGTTGGAATTAATGACTAAGGTTTGATTGCTAGCGGGATTCTTATTTTGTATATTTTGTCTCTGGAAAGAAAAAAAAAAAAAAAAACCAACATTTTGTCATCACATTGAATTGAATTCGGATTCCCCTTGAAAAAAGTAATAAGGTCTCACCACTAGACCCATTGAATTCATGTCTTCAAAACATAATTTTAATAGAAAATGAAGTCATATCTTTAAAATACTATTTCAAATACTTTTTTTGTTTTTTTTTTTTAATTTTTGGAGTGGCCCCGTTGTTAGGAATTTTTTATTTTAAATAAAATTTTTATATTAGAATTTAGATATGGGACATGATATTATTATTATTATTATTTTAAAATACATGGGATACGCCCAATAACCAGACTCCGGGATTGCCAGGTATTAGAAGAACCACGTCTCCCCATCCAAAAAATATTCTCAGAACTACCCATCCATGTGCGTGCACTTCCATTCTGCCGTGTCATTGGATCCAACAATGTCGAAGGACGTACGATGTATTTTGCTTGCTTACAGTACCAAGTTGTCATCAACAGTTAACGACAAAAGATGGAGAGAACATAGAAAAAATTTGTATTTCAGATGCAATTGGTGGAATCAAAGTAAAAGATATAAAATTTTTAAGTCCTATACATTCTGAACCACTGAATATGCTCTTCCTCGCTGGTACTTCTCAACAGTACCTGGCGTGAAGTCAATCTCCAAAATGATGCTAGTTGACTCGTTTAAATGGTTACAATTTATTGACTAATTGGTCACCCTTTTCAACAAACACTTAATTTAAGATTGTATATAGATCGTGTATAGTGACGTGCCGATCCACAAAATCAAGTATCCCGCAAGGAAAGTTGATTTTCTGCTTGCTACAAGGTCAGCAGTAATGACCGATAATAATTTTGGTATATGTTACGTGATAAACTTGTAAAGATGAGTTTTTATTACCTACTGAAGCTTTTCCCTGATGATGTACGAATTTTTTTATTAATCATATATTGCTAAGTAAAAATTAAGGAATAAAAAAAGACCCCTCATTGCTCAATTAGGACATATGTCACGCCTTGAAGACGTGACCCATTCACCTCATTTTTGTCACCTAATAAGAGCATTAAAAACTCATATCTTATATTCACCAATCTTTAAGTCTAAAATCTTTTCCCTAAACAAGTTCCCGAAAAATAGAGAGCAAATGTACAAAATAAATAATTACTTTGCCATATACATAAACAAAATGTATAAATCATACACTTAATGGATTACTAAATGCAACAAATAATAAAATTTAACATGCGACTTATTCATCAAGAGGTTATTAGGGCTAAGGGCAGCCACCAAAGCAAAGCCAGCACCTCGAGGTTAGATTTAAAGATCACTAGATCCTATATGTTATTATGTAACACCCTAAATCTAAGATCACTTACAACCTACCTATAACCACAATAAACACTAAAATATGGATATGTATTTTGACAACAATAAACATAATAAATACCTCAAAATCACTTATGCTTCAAATACTTCAAAATTTTATGAGTTTACATACTTGTAACTATAATCAACTACATAAATATCTACTTACGATGTTTAAGAGTTTAACTAATATCCACTATACTAAAGCTGTAAGGACCCGTCCCCCCTAAATCCCGAGACTTAGAGTACCGAATCCCCAACCACATCTAACGTTTTCACATTATATGTAAGGTTGTCCTAAAACAAACAGTTTATGAAAATTGTTTGATCAAAATCACTAAACTTTGTAAAGAACTTTTAAACAAACAAGATTGCTAACAAAAGCAATCTATACATACATTTACATCATATATATACATCGTTTAGTGCCAATACATGACACTACAAAAATTACATGTTTTCTCAAAACATAGAATCCTAAAGGATCTTAAGGTCATTACAACAAGAAATTGGCTTAACTAACAAGCCTTCTATACATAACTTTTTCCTTAGCAAAAAGTCTTCAAAAGTCCAGGGTAACGGATCCTATTCGTCCCACTCATCCAGAAATCTCTCGAAATCAGACCCATAGCCCAAGTCATCATATAAACTCGTATCCAATACCTGCAAGCAGCAAAAGTGAGCCAGAGGCCCAGTACACAATAACCAATGCAAACAATCATCAAATTGATGTAATGCATCATAGAACAAGTGGTTATCTTTATTACACTTTCTTTCACAAATCAACAAGAGGGATTCAAACCCCGGTCACGCTTCGGGGAATTCAGGGATCCTAAGTAACAGCAGCTGCTCAGGGGGTTGATATAAGCAGTCCGAATACTTATATCTCCTATATCTATTTCATGAAGATAATAGCTTCATTTAGGGTTTAAAAGCGTTGCCCGACTCTACTTAAACTCAGTCCATAACATGAGCCTAGTTCACAAGTTCCATAAACTTTGACTAATCATGGTATTTCCCCTTAAGTTTAAGCAAACGTTACTTAGATACTATTTCCCCTATCGGCTACTCACTTAACCAAAAAGAATCGCTATTGCATCATAGCGTACTATTAGCATCATGGTAAAGTCATTGCATCATGACTTGGTTAAGCGCCTAAACTAACATATCATTGCATCATGACAGGTGTGCTGCTCCTGGACCAGATTAAACAGCGTAATAGACATCCATTTCGTTCAAATGTTAAGTCAAATCGATTTAAATCAGATTAAGATTGCCTATTCCTAGCAATCATCATACAAGTTATTGCGTACCTGAACCCGTTAGATAAACTAGGATCTCTCGGTGATGAACTAACCGAAGAATCCTTAACTGAAATAGAAATATCACAATTAATCAAAGAAATCCAAATAATTGAATACAAAGTCATAAATAAGCATTTAAAGGTCCTATTATATCGCAAACACTTAATGAATACTCAATTGCTCAAATAACAAACTTCGGAAAATTTTAGAAAAAGTTTTTAAATTTCAAAAGCACAGGGGATAGGCCGGCAGCCAAAGCCGGCGGCTTTGAGCCGGTGCTCGATGCTTTGAAAATCAACACTGCCAACGCTGGCAGTGTTCAAGGGTACGCCGCCTGCCTTTGCACCCTACGCCGGCGGCCTTGAGTCGGCGTAGAATCCAAAACCAGAATTTTCAAAAACGTCCAGAGAGGTCTAAGCCGTCCGCTTACCCAGATACACTGGCGGCTTTGACACATACGCCGGCGGCCTTAATTTCCGCTGCTAGCGTTCAACATGACAGAATGAACGCCGGCTGACTTTCCCAGCGAAAGCCGGCGGCTTTCAGCCAGCCTTAAGAAATCTGAATCCAACACTGCCTCTAAGCCGGCGGCGTTGAATTCCCAGGTGCCGGCGTAAGTTTTAAAAACTGACTTAAATGAAAAACTCAAATCCCCTGTTTTTCCACTTTGAAAAATTCAATCCTATAACACTTCAAAACCTTCCTCAACAACACTTCCAACTTCATATACTCACTCCTAACTATACTACTCAATTCTAGCAACTCAAAACAAGAATTCAACACAATTAAACACTTTAACTCCACATCAATCCAATCTAGATTTCCCTGCACAATTCCTCTTCACATCCTCCCAACACTTCATATTACTTCAACCATGCATGCACAAACTCATACACTCATATAACACATTCATAACTCATCCCAAGCATGAACAACAATTTGATCAACACTAATCTCATTTCAATGAAGAATTCATGCATTCACTCCAAGAAAGAAAAACAAAACAAAACAACAATCATAACTAAATCAATTCAAACAATTATATATATATATACCTTGTCTTGATAAAACTTTGATTTTTAAACTTGATATTGACCTTGACTTGAGCTTGGAATGGAATTGAAAGAGGAAGAAGAAAGAAAGAAAGAAAGAAGAAGCAAAAATTCGTATAAAATATTAGGGCTGCAAAAAGAGAGTTCAATTAAGCATAATTTGACTTTAAACATATTCCAAAATTACCCCTTAAAGTATATATAAATTTAGGAGGCATTTGAAGTGCATTTAGGTCTCATTTGGGACTTATATTTGAGCATATATGCTATTTAATTAAAGAAACAAAATCCCATCACTAATCTTGTAGTACCAAAGTTGATTTTATAAATCTAACTTAACTAACACCTTAATGCACAATGGCACAATTAGTAATTTTACTACACACACATTAATACATATAAAACAAAGACATTAATTTAAATCTACACATGCAAAATAATGCATTCTAGACTACTAGCAACATAACCATGGTATTCATCATACTCACTCAATTCAACAATTTAAAATAATTAAATAAAACATAAAATCTAAAGAGAATTTATATCTAGGTCATTTCAAAAGCTATAAGGATTATAAGTTGTCGCAAAAAGATAATCTAAAGTAAATACCAAGCACCTACTACTCTTCAAACCAACTATTTTATTTTTTCATTAATTTTCACATGATCTCTACTCATCATATGGAGGGTCTTTAATGCTAGTGATAATCCTAGCCCATGAACCCTAACACACTAATGATATAATGGTCTACACGTTTGTCATTTGTACTTGAAAAAGGAAAGAGTAGATTAAAGTCGGATTATTTAACGTATGCCCTAAATCTAATTAAGGCATTATCGCTACGTATAATACTTTATGTATTACATGCTCAGGCTTCTTAGAATGATATGTTTATTTTGAACATTGCTAACCGATTTCAATTAATAAAATCGTTTGTTTAGATTTTTAAAACAGTTGGATTTAGAACTTTTAAAAATAAACTTTACAAAAGCATTTTATAATCTACTTTAAAGAGTAGATCAACATTTACAAACATATGGGTATCACCAGGCCTTTTAAAAGAAAATATAAATTCAAAAGATAAATCCGGCTCTTTAAAATAAAACATAAACATAATAAAATACATTCATGGTCTTAACTCACGTCACTCATCCATCATCGCCCAAATGCCGAGCCAAGCATCATCATCAACATCGTCTTCATCAAAACACCATTATCATCATCGATCATCAGTCCTAATCATCATCAATTAATAATACTCGAAAAAGATAATAACAATAATAATGAGTCGAACCTCAGTATACAAGAACACAGAACACATAAAGTGGCGCATAAGCTTAGTTAAATGCAATGCACAAACAACAAGTTATTAACTTTAATTTAAAGTAAACAAATCAATACTGGAGCATTCACAATCCGGAATAATCTAGGGAATCTAAGGGTCGTAAGTAATAGCAATTGCTTAGGTGGTTGACATAGGAAGTCCGAGTACCTATATCTCCTATACCTATCCGAGAAAAAGAAAATAGCCTTATCTAAGGTTCACAGCCATCATAGACACCACTTATCCCAGTCCATAACATCAGTTAGTTCAACCGATCTCATAAACATGAACTAAAATATATTACTTCATTCCGAGCCTAAGTAGACGTTACGTCGATATTATTTGCCCCATCAGCTACCCGCTGAGTCACATATAAATAAGCTATTATATCATGGCGTACTATTGCATCATGGTATATTTGTCATTAGATCATGATATCTCAGCACCTAACTACCATACCATTGTCTCATGACATGGTTGCCACTCCCTAAATTGGATTCAACGGCATAAGCACAAGCAGCATTCATTTATAATAGTCGTCTTTAAGTTTTAATTTATTTTAGAATGCCTATCCTAACAACCATCACGCAAGTTATTATGTACTTTATCTAATTGAAAACCAATCAGAAACAGAAGATTGATCGAAGTCCCTCTTTGAAGATAAATCAGAGAATTAGCTCAGAAGCAAATATTTGTTCAATAATTAAACTCATATAAGCATTTAATTAAATACCCAATTATCTCAAACTTGTTTTATTACCTTATTTGATCAGATACTAATTAGAAACCCTACCATGGCTACGAATATTGCCCCACCAAAATACGGACATTTCTCTTTTGTCTGTCAAAGTATTTTCTTTTCACTTTGCTTATAGTCTCTTATTGTAGAAGCATCATCACATCATACGTACTAAAAAACATTCATTTATTAAGCAAACACATATATGAAACAACATATCTCATATATTAATTATATTCTAACTCATTATTTTAAGCCAACCATTAACTATTAAATCATTTTAACTTAATCTTAGCTAAATTGATTAGAGTTAATCATTTAATCTAATTATTATTCTAAGATAATTAAACTTAATCAATTTAATCCATTTTAGTTCGTCCAAGCCTAATTAGCCGATTTGAAATTAGGTTTAAGTTCATTTCGTATTTAAGAACTATATTAACCCAAAATAAATATTAATCCTATTAATTCATTAACTCATACCTAATTATACAAACACTAACATGTTATTTAATCTTCCATTAATCTATTTCATTTTATCTTTCTTCCTTCTTTCTTTTTATTTTTCTTTTCTTTTTATGAACAGCTCCAAGGTAAGGATTACGCCTGTGATGAAGGTCATGATCACCATTATGGCATTGTCACGCTTGTAACAAGAAGATAACATCCCTTATCACGGCCATGATCTAGGCTTTTTTCTTTTAAAAATTATTGTCAGTGGAGATCACACCCTTTGTAGTGGTCGTGTTGTTCATTACAAGCAAAAATACACCCATTATTACCTTTTATCATTTGACCAGAGGAGATCACACCCTCTGTCACGGCCATTATCCTTCTAAATTTTATTTTCCACATATATCATGGGTCGTGATACGGTTGTGATGAACATGAGGATCATGCTACGTTTTCCTTTATCTTTTATACTAATTTTTAACTACTTAATTCAGCATACATCAACGACAACAACTTATTATTAGCTTACCCATGCTCAAACTTGACTTATAAACACTTCTATATACATAAATATATCATATAACCACAAATCATTTCATTAAACACTTAATCTGCACAAATATACATATATTTAGGTTTTTAACAAACATGCCCATACACCTTTGGTTTATCACTATCATGACAAGTTTTACATATATCTAATCCTAATGCAACATGCACATACATAAATAACAACTAAAGCAAGAAAAGTAACAAAACTTATCTTTTAGACAAACCCAACACCTTGATTCTTCTACCCCTACTTCTCTTAGGTTCTTGGAGTTATTTCTAGCATGATCTTCAGTCCTTATCTTGTTTCCTCTTTTTGATTTCTTCCATAGACATGTTGATTTTGAGATTCGGGGTTGGCTTTTGTGAATTGAGAGAAGTAGGAAGAGAAAGAGAAAAAGAAACGAAAAAAAAGGAAAGGAGAGAAAAGGAAGAAGGCAGGTGAAAGAAAAAGGAAAAGGAAAGGATGAGTGTATATATATAAATTAGAAGATATTTTTGAGATAAGATATTAGATTTAAACCTTTCTAATAATTATTTTAAGAATAGTAATTAGTTAGAAAATAATTTGAGAATATATATATTAGAAATTTATAACTTGATACAAAACACAATTCAATAGTTTAGCTTATGAAAATCTAACATTTAGCTTAGGTTTGGGTTTAAAACTGATATTTTTAAACAAGCAATCATTTTAAAAAACCATCGAGATTCAAAGAAATAAAAGTTAACTAAAATATAAAGGGTTTAGGAGTTTATAAAATATTTAAAATATTTGTTTTGGGGTTTAGGAATTTGAAATTTGGATAAAAGGAGTTTAAAATGAGGAATTGGGTTAAAATTGGACAGTTTGATTTTAAAAGAAAAGTTATTAAGGAAAATAGATGATTTTATAAAATATTTCAAATCTATTTACTAATTGAATTATATCGAATTGTCAATTTATTTTCTATTGTGTACTTATTTTACTTATTTAATTTATCTAACTATGTTCAAAATTAACTATCTATTATATTATTTAATTAAACCATTTCTAAATTAACTAGGCGAGGGTTTAGGGTATTTCAATTAATTAGTCCATTTAAGTTTCTATCCTAAACAAAAACAAACACAAACAACAAACATGGTATATACGTACTTGGAATTTGTTCTACTCCAAAACCAATATCTACTACATGAATTACACACAAATAAGTTACTTAGAGTCTTCAATACATCTAATTCAACTCTTTCTACATCCCTTTTATACTCATCCTTACCTCGCTATTATCTAGGTTCCCAAGATCTTAAGTTATACTTTAATTCTAAAGTAAGGAGTTAAATGAATCCTAGTCAGTTTTAAGTAAGAAAATGATGATTTTTAGGGTATTATAATGTGTAAAAACTAGTGCACAATGGTATGAGTTGATATCAATTAGGTGGAGAAATTAGATCACAAAAAAGTTTATATGGAGGTATACGAGCTAAATATGGGGGGTACATAGGGGATACACAAAGGATACATGACTTTGTGGGCTTTTCCAAGTAAAACTTTAAAGTCACAGAGAAGAACATAGCCAGACACATAGGGTGTATATATGCTATGTTCTTTGCAAGTTCCCTTTTTTTTTTTTTCAGTGAAAACATAACGAGTAATACGACTTGATACACAGGCTCTTGTATTGGTCATGTATTTTTAGACCACATCATTTTTACCATAAAGAGGTACATGACAGAGCACACGAGGTCGTATATTGGTCATATACCTATAGAAAATGTCCCTTTTTGCCAATTTTCTCCCATTTTCAAACCAAAACATATTTAAACCCTTTCTTATGGCTATTTATCCCTTTCATACCCTTCTATATGTTAGTTTGCTCTTGTTCTTAAGAATTTAATATCCAAAAGATCAAATTTTCATGTCAGTTTGTATTAACTTTTTGAGATTTCTAAAATCTTTCGTTCTTCCAACTTTTAAGTCTCGTATGATTGAGTTGTCCTCAAGAAATATCTCCCAAATCTCGTCGTTTTCATATAAAAGATTATGGTCAATACCTAAAACACTAAGAATTTATTATCAATTTGTTTTTGTTCATTGAAATTGATGAGAAAAGGGAAGGATCTGTTTCCTATCATGAAATTCTTTTTAGGATCTTCCAGAGTTCTTCAAGAATGGCAATTATCAATTGGGGAAAGGGAGAGAAAATGTGTAGGATATGGTGAAGAAGAAAGGAGAAAAGAAAAAAAAAAGGAATGAATTGTTTTGACATACTAGAGAAGGAGGAAAGACATTCATTTCCTAATTTATGACTAATGTATTTGTTTGAAATTTTATGCAACAACAAAATTACCCTTATTTTTAAAGGTCAAAATTACTCTTTTACCCTGTTATATGATTCTATTTATTTGTGGGTATTTCACATTGTTTGGATCCTCAAATCCCTATAAGCCAAGAGTAAAAAATTATGTTATAAGAATCACTTGTTCAATCACCGGTCCACTAGTTTTTAGTAGTCTTTCACAATAACGTTCCATACTATTAGTGTGGCTTGACTATAACTTCTCTAAAAGGCCGACTCTATATTAGGGCAATTAGCCATATTAATGACCGGTCTATCCACACATGGTAGCTCAATGCCTAATTTATAAGCCATTTCCTTTTAGATGGTTGATCATCAATATATAGGTGACAAACATCTAGTTCATGACCTACCTAGCTATTCGATTATTATTGTTGACTGTCTTTGTTGTAAGGACCCGCTATCAACCCTATAATTAAAATAGGCGATAATAGTTCCCCAACCACATATAACTTGTAAGATTATATGTAACGTTGTCTAAAAGAATTGTTTGAGGAATTTTTTATCTAATTCCACATAGTTAATATAATAGAAATCATAATTTTTCTAAACTTTAAACAAAATACACTACTCCATTATCAACATATTTTGCAAAAGAAGCAAACTTAAGTCATACATAGCTAAGTATATATATATAATATACACACACACATTACATCCAAAGGCTTCTTACAAGCCTTAACAAAATTACACACATAAAATTTAACTAAAACCTTAAATACAATCACAAGATTAACATAACTATTCTATTACAAAAATTAGATTCCACCAAGTCTAAGGTCATCTCTAGTCCTCCATATCATCAAGAAAATGCTCAAAATCAGTTCCATATCCCATACTCGTGTAAAACTCATCGGATTCATCACCTGAAATGGTTAAAATATGAGTCAAAGGCCCAGTACACAAGTAACGAATACAAATGCAAAGTGATTCACACATGCGTAATCTAAATGTAAAATGCAACAACGAATAATTTATTACTCAATCTTTAGTTAGTCTTTCATCATGGGAGTATTCAAACTCCGGGCAACAAGGATCTAGTATTACATCTGCCTCCCTAAGTGGTTCCTACCGTTCATACAGACTAGGCAGCCCCACCTTCCGGCGTAACCCGTAATACTAGGGGATCCTGAGTAACGCATCACGACGCTGAGGGGTTGATATGAGTAGCTCGGATACTCATATCTACTAAATAATTTTATCCAATGACAAGAAAGTACCCTGCCCCCAATCTGAATAAGGTGCCGCTCTCCGAACTAGATTCAACAACAAACAAAGACAATTAATACTCATCAATTAATAAAATTTTCTTAATTTAGAGCAATTTGATTTGATGCCTACCCTAGTAAAGAAACAAGCAAGTTACTGCGCACCTGAGATAGTTCGGGAACTAATGGGGTTGGCTGAGCAAGGATCTATCACTGTTTAAGACAATATTAAATTTTCCACTTAGTTTAAGCACTAATTAACTAGTTGCAAATATAATTAATCAAAGAAATTCAAATAAATTAATACAATGTCATAATAGAGTATTTAAACATCCTATTATATCATAGAACACTTAACAAATATTTAATTGATCATATACCAAGCTTTGAAAAATTTTGAAGAAAGTTTTTGAAAATGAAAAGTGCAAGGGATAGCCGACGGCTTTGAATCGGTGCGCAATACACTAAAGTTCAACACTTACTAATACTGGCAGCGTTCAAGGATACGTCGGCAGCCTTCAGTCTATGCCGGCGGGTTTGAGCCTGTGTAGAATACAACTCCAAATTTTCAAAAATTACCGAAAGTTACACGGGGTTGGTCCATGCCCATGAATACCCTAATACCGGCAGCGTATCCATGTACGCCGATAGCTTTAGATCCTACGCTGGCAGTCTTAAGCCCGGCGTTAAAAATTATGATTCTATTTTAGTTCCACATAGCTTCTAAGCCGGTGGCTTTGGAACCCTAGTAGCCGGCGTACGGTTTGAAAAATAAACATTGGCAAAATTTTCTAGCAAAAGCCAGCAGCATTTCAAGCGGCTTTAAAAAAATCGATTCTGTTCACTTCTAACACCGCCTCTACGCCGGCGGCGTTGAAGTGTCAGATGCTGGAGTATGCTCAAAATTAAACCTATACGAAAATGTTTTGTTTCCCCTGTTTTCTTACAAAACTAATTCGCTTAAAAAATTCTCCAAACTTAATCTAAGCTTTCCAAAGCTTGTTATATGTTTTAAATACTATCCAAACAACATAAATTCTACTTCTAATCATCAAACACCAATCACACTTCAATTCCACACTTCAACTACTTAATCCTTAAACCTTCCCAATACATTCATCCTCACATGTCAACATTCATATAAGACATACACCACAACTCCTCTAGCCATGTGATCCTATTTAAACTACCATAATGCATAAAATCATTCTAACACCAATTAGCACATAAACTTCATTCTAACCTAAGCTTTACATCCAAATACAAGAAAGAACATAAAATAAAGAGATTAGGCTTGCATTTAACTTATATGATTAAGCCTTGGCTTGGAGTGATGTTTGAATCCAAAAGCTTGTGATTGATTTTGGCTTAGGGCTTAGGATTTTGAGATGGAAGGAAGAAAGAAAGAAAAGAAAAGAAAAGAAAAGAAAAATTCGTATAAAGTGATTAGGGCTGCCAAAAGAGTTCATAATTAGTCCAAAATGAAGTCAATACTAATCCAAAGTTTGACTTTAGGGGTATATTTGACCTAAGTTTAATTTGGTTAAATTTGAAATGCATTTGAGTTTGATTTGAGCTTAAAAAGTAGACTTTAACTTTGTAAAAATTCTGCCATCCATTCTTAAACAATTCACAAGTTATTTATTGAATTCTAAACATAACACATACATATTAATTTACAAAAGACACACTTATTCATTATACTATACACACATTAATACATATAATATAAAATATTAATTTCATTATACTACACACATACAAAATAACACATATTTAACACATATACTAATTATATTATCTATGCACATATATATAATATATATATCTCATTTCAATAACACATTATAATATAAATTAGGAAATTCATAGCTATTTCATTTGTAGATTCATCTTAGTATTATGTTGTTAAGTATAATTTTTCTTAAGTTCAAGTCTATGTTAAATTTTGGGTTTTATAAGATAGTTCTGTCAATTTGATGCTATGATATGTATCTTGTAGAGAAATTATATGGTCCTGTCATTAATTTTGACGGGACCAGTTGTGCCACTATCCAATGGTCTACACCATAACTAATAATGATCGAATTACTAGAATAGTTAATATTTTAATTACTATATTTATTTTAACGGTTAGATTGTTGATTGGACAGTCCCGTCGATGAGACCGTAGAAGCTTCTATATCTTTTATTATGTTTTCTAGCTTATAATTATTATCTGGGTTTTGTATTTATGGAAATCAATGGATAATTTTTTTTAATATTATTTACAAATGAAATCTTTTTTTTTTTTTTAAATTGGAGGTGTGCTTTAAAATATGATCAAATAAATTATCTTTCTTTAGAATTAAAAATTTTTACAGTTAGATATAAGATAGAATTGCGTTACATTTGATTGACATGAATGGAATTGATTATGACTTTATTACTGCGGAATAGCTATTCTCTCATTTGGTTTGTAAAAAATTTTACTTAAGAAATATCTATTACATGTAATATATAATAAATAAGGAATCTATATTCTTCTTTTATCAGAAGAATTATTATTCCTTATAAAAAACAATTTTTTCCCTAAAAATAACCCTAATGAAAAAAACAAAAAAAAATTGTTATTTCTTCCCGGGCTTCTTTCGCTTTAGTGACCAAATGTGTGACATTAGGGTTTAGGAATTGATATTGATCTTAATTGCATGCCAAATTTTCTTGGCTTTAGTTGTAGAATTTATTTGGATTTTTAAGTTATCATTTTTGAAATTAAACTTAAGTTTTTAATTATTAGATCTAGTTAACTTTTATGACCTTAGAGCGATTTTCCTACCTCCTACCGTAGTAAGTGGTTTCTTCTAGGAGCGACTTGTATGACTAAACACAAAGGAAGGCCACGTGACCCTCCTCAGATGATAAAATGGTTATATTACTAGTTATTCATTGGTGTGCGTCATGCGACGACCACCGGTCGATGACCTACCCAATTAGAGTCAACGTCATCGCCAGCAGTTAGCTTAATAAAAGGGGGAAGGAAAAAATGCCAAGTCATGCGACCTCGCAAAATATAAATATGTATACACGTTTTAATGGATTGGATCGGATCAGTTCCCAACGATATCCGGTAGGTTTTGCTTCGAGAAATGAAGAATCGAACCCGTCCCGAATTAAGGGTGGATTTGTATTGTCTGTTTCATATTTGTATTTGTATTTGTATTTAAATTTTATGTGTAAAGGTATCTAATTTATAATTATATTTTATCTATTTGATGTTTTCATTAAAACCGTCATATGTTTTTTATTTATATGTATTTCTTGACAAATAATTTATTAGAAAAAGTTTAAAAAATATCTACCATTTGCCAAGTGCTGATACCAAACAAACCCTTAGTTTATAAATTGTGAACGTCCCAGATTACAGGGCAAGTTTAAACTCAAACCGACGTACTTTTTTTTTTTTTCTTTTTCCTTCCCACCCACCCCACCGCCCCCGCCCCCCCCCTAAATTTGTAACTAAAGTTTTAAGAATATAAATTTAAATTTTAAATAAAATTGTAAACTCAAAATTAGAATTGGGATTAAAAATATCATAATCTTTAGCCAATTTCCCAAGTGTGAATTTATATACAAACACATTTTATTTTAGTTATAATATTAGCAATGTGAGACTAAGTCCCTATTTGATTTAATGAAAATATTTTTCAAAATGTTTTTTCATTTTTTTATGTTTGTTTAAAGAGAAATGGGGTAATTATTTTACCTTATTTTAGAAAATAAAAACTCATTCATAACTTAATTTTGGAAAAATAAAACAACTTACTAATTATAAAAGCATAAGTCACTTTTTCATCAATTTATGAGCTCTATCTACCAATTATTTACTATCAACAATATTTATTATTAATTTTTAATATTTTTTTATTGAGGTAAAAACATTTCTTATTATAGAATATGTTTTAGTGTTATCTATCATCATATTTTTATTATTAAAGTATATGAAAAAAAAATAAAAAATTATTTTCATAAAATTAACTAAATACCTGAAAACATGTTACATTTTAGAAGAATCTTTTTAGGAAAAAACATATTTCATTAACGAATAGTTGATACCTAAAATACACTTTAAAAAGTTAAAATAAGGTTGCAAATTAAAGTAGGATTTTCACATTGTCATCCCAACGCGACTGCATAGCTAAAGTATATTCTCCCCGTCCATGGTCGGCTAAACTAAACATTTTCATGAAAAAATGGTAATCGTGGACCACTTTATGGCTATCCCTTCTTTATTGCTATCTCAAATATTATATGAAAGCCCATCGATTTTTAATAATTATTTATATGTGAAAACACCGATTTCGAAATGCGATAAGATATATTCAATTATTTTAAAAAAGGAAACTTACTCATATTCCAATTATAGTAGGCTATCCATCAAAGTGGCAAAAATGAATCCGCATCAAATGTGTCCTGACATGTTAATGGTGGACACATGCAGGAAATCTTATCTAAATTCTAGGGGCCTGAATTTCATTAATTTAAAACTTTTGACTAGTTATGCAAATAGTAATCGATATGAAGACTTCGGAACCTAATTTTAGCTGAGAATTCATATTTATTGAATTGTATTTTGCCTAAAGATGTAGGCAGGTTTATATATGAAACTCTTAGCTTGAAACAGTTTGTTTATTAATTGTGTTTAGAAATCTAAACTCGTAACTTTACTTGTTTAATAAGTTTGCCTCTCATATAGGACATACTCAATAATCAATTGAAAAAAAAAATATAGATAAATATATCAATAACTATAATGTTTTTTTTTCCTCTAAAAATTTGTTCTTGATAGCTGAATTTGTTAAATACCTATAATAAAAACATGATAAATGTATAGGTTACAACAACAACGTGATAATTTGATAATTCATGAATCTTATGATTAAATGAACTTTTTAAGTACTATATGATTAATAACTTAAAGGACCTTTTTGGTACAATTGTTTCGCAAGGTTAACACATAATGTGTCGCGGTGACTTAAATAAAACCGCACTTAAATATGTTTCTATAGATTTTTTTTTTAATTAAGTTAAAATCTGAATATAGTACACCTTTCAATGAGATTGTATATAGCAATGGAGCTTAAAATTGCTTCCACACACTTATATATGTTACCATGCATTTGTTCCAGGTACAAAGTCAAAACCTATAAAACTAGATTAAGTAGATAATAGAATATAAAATTAAAGCCATAAATATTAGAATTCCTAGGCACACTTATAAGATATGCCTATTGAATAATTCTAAACAATTTAGATGCTGGAAGAAAGCTTAGACAAATTGATAAATGGGTCCAAACAAGCTAACCCTATATCAATTATGTTATGTTTTGCTTATGCAAAACTGTTATAATCATGTTATATCATATATAGATTATCAAGTTAGGTGATGTATTGCTAGCAATAACTTGTTTATTAGGAAATAAACAACATAACATTATTAAATATTTTCTTGCTAAAAGTTGTGAAATTTTTCATAATATTAGGTGACAGAGATGGAAAGAGAGATTAGAGATCTATTTTAGTGGTTGAGGTATTGATTTATGAAACTAGTAATTCATATTTAGTTTTAAAAGTAGGATAGGAATTGTTTTCTTCTTTTGCAAATTTTTTAGACGAGTATGACCTGCCACCTTTACCTTATTCAAGCATGGCCATCAGGGAGAGAAAGAAATAAAGACAAAAACAAGAAAGAGAGAGAGAAAGGAGTGAGTTTGGTATTTATGTGTGGAAGTAAACCATGCCATAATGAACAAAGGGGCGTTTACACGGAAATTTGGTTTGAGAAGAGATCTGGTGGGATATTTTTGGGTTGACTCTTGTTAAAATTAAAAACAAGACATGCCACACACAGCTACAAGCACGTTGTTGTTGGATTGACAAAAACAAAAACACGTGGACCGAAACAGCGGCTGTGCTTGTTCCTTTGTCTATTCCCTTTCAACTAGTTTATATGACTTCTCCTAGGACCCCTTTCAAATATCTTATATCCACATCCTTCCGGAATTCCCTCTATCTCTTTCTCTGTTGTGTTCCTTTCCTTTTGTAAATCTGTCAGCTTGTACACTTCAAGCTCACGTAATTTTTGCATCATTTTTATCATCATTTTATACGACCAAACATGTATCAAATGTTTATACTTTATGTTAATTGAAGGTTAAGAAAAAAGGCAAGGTCCTTCGCATAAGTAGCGGTCGATTGGGCACGTATATTTGATCGATTTTTTCTTTTACTATCGGGCTTTAGCTTGTCTCGTAACCCATTTTAAAATGTAAGTTTATTAAAAGGGGAATATTGATATATTCCTTGTATTATCATGAAATCAAGAAGTTCTTTCATAGTTTTCTACAATTTTCCATTAATTTTATAAGCAATATCGGTCGACATATTGAATATTTCTTTATTTAATCCTTAATGTATGGTATGTGCCTTTGCGGGAACTAGTTCATAGCATTGTGCTCTCGGATTCTTATATAATTACCCTTTAGAGTGGCTTTATGTGCAATTTTGAAAACTTAATTGAATTTAAAAGTTGTAAGCTGAATTTCATTTAAAGGAGCTCTCAAAAAACTTGAACTTCACTTGATTGAACTAATTCAAATTTGATTTTTCTTTAAAAGCATATTTCTTATTTAAAATAACATTAATATGCAAATTCAATTCGAACTTGACTAATATGAAACTTGATTTGAACCCACTTGAACTCATAAGTTAGTCAGATCAAATATCATAAAACTCAAACTCAACTTGAGAAGCTATTCAAATAACATGAACTCAATTTGATTATTATTGAACCAAATTTAAGTACATATTAAATCTAACTCAAGTAGATTATGAGTAGGAATAACTCATTTACACCCTTAAAATATATATATATATATATATCTCCATAGATTCTATAATAATGGATCGTGAATTCAGAAAACATATATTTCGCCTTATACATCATTACACGTGTAAGTAAGCAAGAAGGGAAATGGTAATGAAGTAGTTTTAAGCCAATTGTCGTTTATAACTATTGTAATCTCAAAAATGAAAATCATACATGCAATTGACTCTTTGCATGGTGTTTGAGCTAATATGGAAGATCTTAAAGACTTGTCGAGTTAATATTATTCATCATAGAATAATCATTTCAATTCATAATAATTAGAAGATGAAAAAATAAAGGGGGGGATGAGTTCAGTGCAAATCAGGTGGTATGTCTACCATCATGCCACTTTCATCTTCTTCTTATGAGCAATGAATTGCTTAGTGGGAGAAATTCAAAATTTTTAGTGCCCTAGTCAATCCTACTACACCAGATCACCGATCATAATCATTGACATATGAATTAATTCCACGGTGCACACACTGGTCCTAGATGTAGGATAAATATGTACATGACCGCATAAATATAAAAGACAAACGTGTTGAACATAGAAGGGCAGAGGAGATAAAAAAAAAAAACTTGTGCCTGTATAAATGTTCAACATTATCGTGGTAGTCGAAAGTGGTTGTATGATTAGAAATTTAGAAGAGTCTACAACGGAGATAGCTTGTTTGATCGTCGTTTTAGTATCGTTTTTAAATCGAACAATATGATACAAATGAAAAACCGATAGTTCTACTCATAAACTGTCCAAATAGAACTGATATTGAACCGATACTGATTCGATATAGATAAAAATCTACCAATCCAAACAGGATTGCAGCGTTCAAGAGACCATGTTTATAATTAACAATAGTGTTAGATTTGTGTTACAAGTTGATACGATAGAGAAAAAGGGATAAAAAAATCGAGAGAAATGAATCGATGTTGAACCAATATCAATAGAAATAGTTATAAATAATTTGTATTTTATTCATATAATAATAAAATTATCCATCTTCTTGAGATATGAAGATTAGAAAGTATTTTTACTTTTTTTTTTACTACTATATCTTGGATTTAAATTTTTTAAATAAATTGGTGCATTTTTAAGTGGAAAAATTGTGCATTCTCATCTTGAAAATCTGAGCAAACAATCAAGTTCACTACTAATTAAGGAGGATCGACGAGATGGCTTAAGCCAGTTTCGTGGTTAGGCTTGGCTCAATGGGGTTGGACCAATTGAATCAACCCAAATCTAACTATACTGACAGTTAAAACACGTACCAAAGTAAGGAAAAATGAGAAAGACTATGACATCTTGACATTGATTTTATCATTTGATATGCGTGTGGAAAGAATATGCTGAGAAGTGGTAGATGATATATACATCTTTAAAGTAATATCAATATAAATCATCTTTACCATCAAAAGTTTCAACTAATTTATTTATTGGTTTGATGAAATATGGATAAAATGAGCGTGCGTGAAACTGTATTATTGTGCCGAGGACTCATTGCTCTATATCATGATAAACATCAAATTTACATTCATTAGGTATTTGATTGCCATGATATTACCAAATTATAATACAGCTGCTAACAAAGGCATAAGTACACATAGGTTTTGCTAGTCGATCATTGGTGGGTTTCTTAGCACCTTAAACTTTTAGTGGAAAAAATAGGAAGAGTGGAGAAAGCTATGGGGCCTTTCTAAGTGATAGGAGTGCAAGTGTGAGGTTGGGAAAATTCAACATGGAAAATATATGACTTATGTGAAGGGTTTATAATGGGGAAGACCCATTAACCCAATACCTTAAGGTTTTGGGTTATAGATGGTGTCAAACTCATTTGTGTATTTCCTTACAAACCCCGTTTGAAGAATTTCTTTCCGTTAAAGGCTCCCTCCTCTCCTAACAATTGGTATAGGAGCTGGAGGTTTGGCTAGAAAACTCCCATGATTGGCTCTTCATGTCAAAAGAAGAGCTTTATAGTGTGATTAGTTTATGAAACCCATCGTGTATGGTGAGTAAGTAAGGAGCGAACTACTCACAAAAAGTGGTTTAATCAAGTCAATTTGACAAGCTCTTGTTGGGGAAAGCATGACCTAGCCCATTATGGAGACTCACAATTGAGGAGAACATTTGTTACGGTGCAAGTGTGAGGTTGAAAAAATCCCACATAAAAATATAGGACTTATATGAAGGGTTCATAAGAGAAAAGACCTATTAACCTAATATCTTAAGGTTTTGGATTATAAATGGTAATATAGCCACTTATGTATTCCTTCATAAGGTTCATTTGAGAAGTTTTTTCCTCTTTCTAACACTAGAAGAAGTAAAGTAACACTCCTATAGGTTTTTTCAAAAGCAACGTGTATTGACTATTGCTTCAGAGTGGCACTTTAGGGAAAACAATCTTTAAATATCCTCATAAGTAGTTAAAGTAACTCTCAATTTAATACCCACACCGGAAATAAAATTGAGTATCGCATGTTAAAGAGTAAAAAGTTTAAAGCATATAGCTTTCGCAAAACTTTAAAATTCAAATGTTGAAATTTAAGATGGTTCGGTAATTAAGTACAAGGGCCTTCTATGCGGGAGAATACGGTGTGAAGATGATGAAGAGAACAAAAATTGAGAGATATAACAATCAGAACTTACAAAAAGTGTTGCAGTGATATTGGCTGGAACCCTGAAGTTTACTATAAAAGCATTCTTGTGGCAAGCAAACTTGCTGCACGCATTCCATAGAAGATAAATTTCGATTCACAGCTTTAAACCTAGTCATGACTTGAATTTGACTTTTTAGGTTAAGTTTAGCTGGTGTATTATTTTGGAATAATCATCAAACAATTATTATGGTGGACTTATAATAGAATCTGTTGGATTAGTTTGTTCAATACTAACCTTTCTCCTTAATATTCATGCATTAACCGAAATCCCTAAAGGTCTTAGGTCTATAATTTGAAATAATCAAGTATGAATTAACATAGTAGGCTTAAAACAGGCCCCGCTAAAATTAGGTTATTTGGTTTATGCACTAAAGGACACCCTTTAAAAGCTTAGGTCTATAAGAGGGCCAACTTCAAGATTCATTAATGAAAGAGATTAATTGGGTTATTGATTGTCATATAATTTGATAAATGATATCATATATAGTAAAACCCTATAGATACGCTCAATCTCTATTCGTTTAGATCATTTCTATCAAATTTCTTAATTGGAACGATGAAACACTTATGTATAATTAGGAACACATTCCATTTCATCAATTATTGTAATGTTTGATACTTTATAGCATCCTCATTTATCGCTAGTGCCTTTGAGCCTATTAAGTATTAAGATTGCCTACTTTTTTCGTCCTACCTTCTCTTCTTGTAATCATCTCTTACATATCTTATTTTCCAAATCCAACATAATATATAATATGATTTTTTTTTCTAAGGGCACAAAATCGATGATATTTTTACTTTTGCACCGTTTTCTAATATTTTTGCAATATTTGTACATTTTGTTCTATCAAGTAATTGTTTAAAAGGATCCCAATCGAAAGCGTTGCCTCAATTTTCCATTTGGCGTTGCATGTGTACTATCAATTGCACCAAAATTGACTAATAATGAGTAACGACCCTCAGGAGAGAGGCTGACTCCATGTGCGTCAACTTGAACCGTGAATTCAAATTAAGCATATCCGTCATATAATTAATTAATCATCCAAATTATATTTCCTCTTACACATATAGAGACATTTTAAGATAAAAAGGGTTCCCTAAACTACTATAAGTTCTTAAGTTAATTTAATAAAGAAGTTAGAATGTTGAAAGCATTAATATGTATATATATATATATATATATTAGGATGGACAGGTTTCAAGCTATGTATAGCTATGATCTTATGATTATAATATCTATTAAATTAAGTCTTATAATAACTTTAATAATTGTGGGATGATGAGGTATAATGTCCTATTCATACCCTACTTTGTCCGTATTGATTCCCAAATTTTAGATATGAAATTATTCTTTAGCACCCTAAATCCATCTTGGAAATCAACCCCATGAAAACTAGAGGATATGGGCTTGTAAATTTTATATTACATTTTGTAATAGATAAAATTTTGAGGTAATTTTTTTCACAATTTCGACCTATCGATATTTTCATAATAGCTGAGCAAAGAAAATTCTACATAAGGCTTAGTACACATTTATTGTACTTGTATATACACACTTTTACTCCAACATGGATAATTTTTTACATGTCAAAAGTCAAAACCGCACTTACACTATTTTTTGCACATTATTTTACCAATTCTGCTGCTTAGATAATAGCTGAAATTGTTTAACCTTCTATCATAATATTTATATTTGTGTTGGAGAGTTTATATATTCAATACTCTTTTTTAGTAGAAGTTTTGATTTAAATTATAAATATAATATTATTTTATATTCATTATTTTTATTTTAATTATTTTTACTATCTGTATACACAATTAGACTACATATTTCAAAGGCAGTACAAGATATAAAGACATTGTACCGTTTAACAAGCTTTTATGAATTTATTTTATTCAGTTTATAATACGTAATATGTTTTCCTATTGAACCAGATTTTTATATTAAATTTGTGACAAAAAAAAAAGCTTGGGAAATTTTTTTATGAAAAATTTTGCATAAATTATGTATCAATAATAAAAATAGATGTAGTAAAACTGGGTAAAGTGTTTAAGAATTTGTCGTTTAATGGTACAAATATTAGATTTTTCAATGGGATGAATCTGATTCGATTTTCCTTAGTAATTACATAAATATATTAAAAAAAAAAGGGCCGAGCATTTTCTCCCTTGGCGGACCGGCCAATTAAAACACGAAAACTTATTTGAATTGGACGTCAAGTCTTAACGCGTGATAAAGACTATCATGATTTGGTAATTTATCTTGACTGACATACTATATAAGTCATAGCAAAACTATGATGAAACAACACATCAACTCAAAGTGGAAATGTATGCGTCGCATAAATCCTGGCATATACATATATATGTATGTATACATGACACGGTTTAGTTCTGAATTAGAAATTTATCGGTTGACTGGTTCTAGAATCAGAATGGCTAAAGAACTATCGGTTGTATTGGAAAAAAAGTTAGAGAAAAAATTAAGAAAAATATATTAAATTATAAATTTTAATATTTAAATATTTCATATAATAGTAAAATTATTACCAATTTACATATTAATATGTTATTATCAACAATACAGTGAACAAACTTAAAATTATTTATAATTAGTTTATATAAATTTCTCTTAAAAGTAAAGTTCATTTCTTTAATAATTGAGACTATTTTATATTGACCCTAAAGTATTTTACGATCTATATTACTAACTACAATTGATATTAGATACGTTTGTATATAAATAAATGTATATTCTAAAAAATTTTTAAAAATTTTGATTAAATAATTAAATATTTTTAGACACAATAATTATTATGAGTTTAATATTTATTTTATTAAAAATAAAATTCATTTGTTTATTAATTTTTATTTAAAAAAAACGGTTTCATTCTAAAACCAAAATAGGGAATTGCTAAGTCTATGAATAAAGAATTGCTAGTTTCATAGACTTAGACTGGAATCATGGAAGACGGTTCTAACTTCAATTTTGATTCTTCAAGAATGCAATTCTGATTCCAGTTCGATTTGGCTCCAGAACCATACCCATGTCCTAAACCACGCACACTCGTCCTGATAGCTGAACCTATTGAAGGATGTGGATATTATTTTCGGATCTAATGGAAAGAAAATGCTAAAATTAAAACATTTCTCGATACAGGCAGCACATAAGTTAATTAAGTATATAGATTCCTTACTAATACTAAATAAAGTAGTGAAAATGATACAGCGGCTTCCGTTGTTTTAAAAACAAATAAAAACAATATAGAGACAACATGTATATTTCCTGCAAGTGTAGTCCAAAGGAAAAACAAAAATTAAGTTAGGCGGTCTTCCACCATCTATTTTTCATGATACCCTCCATTCTAAACTATTTCCTAAAATTTAGAAATCCATTTTCAAAATAATGATATATGTCACCCCTTTTTGTTGCTAGCAAAATTGTGGACGAGCTTATCCTTAATACATTAATTAAGTTCTCTTTAACTATAAAAACTCCTCGTGTCACGAAAAAAAGGGGAAAAAAAAAACTGTAAAACCACATGTCCATGGAGTTACTCAATATATACCTTGGAAATATATTACGGAACTTTATTTTTAATAATATTAATTTATTTTTATTATTTCTACCTTTTAGAATGAATTCTTTTTCATTTTTTTCCTCAATATATAATAGCACCCAAAATGTTAGTAAAGAAAATTAAATCAAGTTATAAAGAAATTGTAAACTACCAGCATTAATAATTGTTATTATGTTTTAGTTAATAATATTTATGGGTGTTTTAAGTTTTGTTTCAATGTGTAATTAATTGGTTTTAAGTTTTCATTTATTAGTTAGTCTTTTCAGTTTCTTTTAATGGTCTTATATAAAGACTTTTGCTATTGTTTGAATAATAATAATAATAATAATAGTAAGGATCAATATTGAGTGATGCTCTTCTATCAAATTGGTATTAAAGCTAGTAATATCCATTGTTTTTAGTATTTGAGAGGAATAAGAGTGTTCTTGTAGTAAATAAAATAAAATAAAATAAAATAAAATAAAATAAACTTTATTAGAAAGTGGGATATGACAACAAGTTAGATGAGAAACTTGATTAAAAATATTAAGAACTTTTGATGTCTACTCATTTAAAAGCTCACAATATTTGGAGCTTTATTAAATCGGGTTTACAACAAGGAGCCAATGATGCTAATCGAAGGAAGGACCAATTGGCATTATCACAAATTCACCAAGGTGTAGATTACTCAATCTTTGGCAAAATAGCAAATGCCAAAACTGCTAAAGAAGCATGAGACGTTTTGAAGTTATCATTAAAAGGAGAAAGCTTATAAATTCAAATTGCAATCCTTGTGTAGAGAATACGAAAGATATGAGATGTCCAACTCAAAAAGTGTTGAACAACATATTTTTCTCTTGTTACTAATCTTATCAATAAGATGACGGTGTATGGAGATGACATTCTTGAAAGCAAGGTGGTGGAGAATATTCTTTAAACTATGCCAATTAAGTTTGATCATATGGTGACTACAATAACAAAGTTCCACGATACAGATACCATGACAGTTGCAAAGTTGTAGGGAAGCATTGAAAATCATGTGAGTAGAATTTTAGAAAAGTCGGAGAAAGTAAATGAAGAAGCCTTGAAGAGTGAGGTAAACCTCAACAATGAATTTGAAACTAGTCAAAATGCTAAAGGTAGAGGTCATATTTTTAATAGTGGAGGAAGAGGAAATTATAGAGGTAGAGGTTGAGGAAATTTTAGAGGAAGCGGACGTGGTAGTTTCAATGAGGGAAGAGACAACAATTCAAATCATCTAGTCTAGGAAGAAGTGGAAATAATTTCTAGACTGCCAATCGACGTAGAGGAAGAGGCAACAACTATCAAGAAAGAACAAATGTTAATTGTTTTCATTGTAGGAAACTTAGACACAAAGCTATAAACTGCAGATTTAGGCAATAGGCAAATATGTCAAAAAATAGGTATGAAAATATTGGTGAAAATTCTGATAACCCACAAAGTTTATTTTTGGTAGCTAATGATTTTGCAGAAGATGGAAATATACGGTATTTATATTCCGGATGTAGTAATCATATGCATGGCAAAAAAGAGTTATTTTCTTCTTTGGATGAAACGGTAAGATCTATCATAAAATTAAAAAATAATGCAAATATTCTAATATTGGGAAAAAGACAAGTTGCTATTAGATTGAAGGATGGATCTCATAATTTTATCTCTAATGTTTTCTATGCTCTTGGTCTTCATCAAAATCAATTGAGTATAGGACAACTGTCAGATAAAGGATACAACATGCATATTTATCTAGGATACTGCACATTGATTGATAAGCATGGAAGGTTTGTAGCCAAATTACTAATGACACCAAATTGCCTATTCCATTTGAAAATTCAATATGGAAAATTTTTTTATTTAGGTTCTTTTATTCCAAATGATGATTGGTTGTGACATATGCGTTTTGGACATTTTCACTTTTATAGATGGAATTATTTGTCACGAAAAGAATATGTTTCTGGTTTACCTGTTGTGAATATTCCAGATGGTGTATGTAAGACTTGTCAACTAGGCAAAAAGCACAAAGATTCATTCTCAATTGGAAAGTCTTGGAGGGCGAGAAAGTTACTAGAAATTGTCCATTCAAACTTATGTATGGTTGAGATGCTAACACATGGTGGTAGCAAGTATTTTATTACTTTCATTGATGATTTAAGCAGAAAGACGTGGGTGTATTTTTTAAAGCAGAAGTCAGAATCTTTGATGCCTTTAAGTCATTTAAGTGGAGAAACAAAGTGGCTGCAAAATCAAAGCACTGAGAACAGATAGAGGCCAAGAATATCTTATATGTCCAGACTTCTTTAAGCAGCATGGAATTCAATACCAACT
This sequence comes from Combretum micranthum, assembly GCA_024138025.1. NCBI lineage: Eukaryota > Viridiplantae > Streptophyta > Magnoliopsida > Myrtales > Combretaceae > Combretum > Combretum micranthum. Next base: position 804 of record JAMXBD010004345.1, on the reverse strand, counting down.
AACAACTAGATACATACCTTAACATAATGAAGTTACAAAAAGGAAGAACAGAATAATCATGGACATGGTAAGATGCATGCTGAAAACTAAACAATTACCAAGAGAATTCTGGGTAGAAGTAGTTGTCACTACTATTTATATTTTGATTAGGTGTCCAACCAAGAGTGTTCATGACAGGACACCTGAAGAAGCTTGGAGTGGAAGGAAGCCTTTAATCGAGCATCTCAGAGTTTTTGGATGTATTGCATATGCCTAAGTACCAGATCAGCTCAAGAAGAAATTGGATGGTAAAGGAGAAAAATGCATTTTCATTGGCTATAGCTCAAACTCAAAGGCATACAAGTTTTACAATCCAGAGACAAAGAAGGTGATCATCAGTAGAGATATAACAATTGATGAAGAAGGAATATGGGACTGGTCTTTAAAATCCTAGAAGGAGGTAGTAGTAATTACTGATGATTATGAAGAAGATGAAGGGCAACCTGGTCCAACTCAAGATGTGCCAAAATCATCTAATAGACCACAAAGTCAACTCCAATACCAGTCAGATTGGAGGACTATGTTGTTGGTGGTGATAATGATCCTTTCAATAAAGAAATTATAGATTTTGCTTTGTTTGTAAATTGTAAACAAGTGACATTTGAAGAAGCTTTAGGAGACCCAAATTGGAGGAAGGCCATGGATGAAGAGATTTTTATGCCATTGAGAAAAACAAAACATGGGAGCTAACAGATGTACCTATAGATAAAAGGCCAACTAGAGTGAAGTGGGTCTATAAAACAAAATACAAGCTTGATGGAGAGA
>JAMXBD010004344.1:0-68174 GCA_024138025.1 Combretum micranthum | reverse complement strand
TTATTTTTCCAATTGCCTCAGATAATTTACTAAATGCCCCTTTTGTATTGGGTTTAGATTTTAGAAATTAAACCCAACAAATGTTCCTACTTAGTAAAGTATCAAGTCCTTTTGGTTGCCCTCTATTTCTATTATCTTTTCATTTTGTAGTTCACCTTTAGCCTAAAATGACTAATCATTGGTCTCAAAATTTAAAGGATCCTTGATTATTACCAAATTTCTCTTTTTCTCTTTTTTTTTTTTTTGAAAAAAATCATTTTTTGAAAAACTTTTTTTAAAATTTATTAGAAAACTATATTCTAGAAATAACTAAATATTAATTACTAAAAAAATAATGGATAATTACAAAGAAGTATTTGGACACGATATTTTACAATGACTATTTACAACCTATAGTAGAAATTTATTTACAGAGATAATTCTCTTTTCTTTTTTTTTTTTTGAAAAATTCAAATCAAAACCTATTTTATAAATTAGCATTTTTTTTCTTTTTCAAAATAATTTGTAAAGAGTAATAACGACCTTTTTCCTTTTTCTTAAACATTCACAAATGGAGACAAAATAATGGACTTATGTTTAAAGGAGTGGAATACCTATGCAAAGAGATTCTAGTTGAAAAGAACCTATAACTATCTAGAAGAAGAATTAATCTAATGGATGATCAAATTATGTACAATCTATAGATATTTACAAGTCTATTATACATTTTGTAAAAACTTTTTATATACAAGTTTTGTATTTACTTTATTATGATCTATATAATCTAAAGAGTATTTGCAAGTTTTTTTTTTTTAGAATTTATTTATTTACAAAAAATGGAAAAACAAGATTAATGATAAATATACTATATATAGATTTTTTTATATCAAAAAATCTTTTTATGTTTTTTAGGATAACTTACAAGTTTAGCATTTTATTATTTTATCATTTTTATCTTTTTGAACTATATACAAATGACTATAGTACCAACAACAAGCTATTATTTACAATGTATGATGAATTATTCACATTACATATTATATATGCAATTTACACGGATGCAGATCTAGAGGTTAACAATTAGTTAATAATGGGGCAATTATGAGATTTTCACTTCAGTTACAACCTCATTTTAAAAAAAAATGATTTAAATAATTTTCAAGGGAGAGTTTTAAAATGATTTGAAACTGTAACTCCTTAAGGTAGCCTCATTATTATTTAATCACTACTCATATTCATGAATGCAATTGGGTGGGTTCTAAAGGTTTTCCGATTTAGTAGATCATAGATCAACACTAAACCAAAGCGAGAAGTCATTTCGTGAACCAAAGGGTGAAAAGCCACAGCCCCCAGATCCTACTAGCGAGCTCTCTACTAGGTTCCTAAGACGGTTTGGTTCTGACCCGTATCTAGCAAACATTTTTATGATCTTCCCTCAACAATATCATGTGCCCCTATTATTTGTAGAAGCTCATCTCTCTCTCTTTTTTTGCATCACTAAAACAAAACATTAGTACAACTATTTACAAATTGATGCTATACAAATATACAAAATTGAGCATAAAAGGACAAACTTTAAATTCAAAATTTTAAGTAGCTAGCCCTTTCAAAAATAAGCTTCCCTAGTGGACTCGCCAAGCTATCGAGTCTAGATTTGTCGTTTTTGATTTAATTTCTTTTAATTCGATCCTCAATAAACCCAAACCCATTTAATACGTACAATCAAACTAAGAATTAAAAGAAATTTAATTTTTGAAAAAAATTTAGAGTCGCCACCCAATTGGAACAATGAAAAATTTATAAGTTAGGATTAATGGGTTGATTAATCCTAACTTAGCTACTAGTCTGTAAAAAATTTGATTTGCAAACCAAACTTTATAAACCATAAATTTTGGATTCGAGGCTAACTTATTAAAACGATATGGTTACCACATAAAATTAAATTTTAAATTTTATCCTTTTAATGCTAAAAAATTACTAATGTAAAAAAAAATACAAATTGTAATACCCACAAATAACAAAAAAAATTGATCATTATTCACATTAATATATTACAAATAAATACAAATAACATTGATATTTACAATCTATCATGAAAGCTTACAATATTTATAATGAATAATGAATTAATTCAAAATAGAAATAATAAACCAAAAAAGGTATTTTTTATTTTTTATGTCGCTCCGAAGGTGTCTATGTACTCGCTAATCGGAATCAGAACACATAGTTATTTTATAAAAACTCTAGTGGGTTGGTGGTTTTAGATTTAAAATTGTTTTCATTTTAAGTTTATTAAATTTTCTTTCTTTTTTTTCTTGAAATAGAATTTTATGTGAGATCCTAATAACTACTTTTTATTTTTATTTATTTATTTATTAGAAAATAGGTTTTTCTATTTTTTTAATAAAAAATTTATACATATATTTTATATATCTTTTCATATTTACAATGCACTAAAATACACATATACATTTTAAGAAAACAAATTCTATTTTTTCATTTTTTTTTCCTTTTTTTTATCACATCCTATGTATACATATATTTTTTTTTAAATAGCAAAAAAACTATAATAATAATAATAATCTTACCTGGATCGGGTCGAAGCGCTGCTGGAGTCGGGTCGAGTCGGGCCGGAGATGAGTCGTCGAAGTAAGTCGCCGAAGTGGCTGTCGACGTCTTCGAGCTGCCTTTAACTTAGATTTGGACTCTTTTTCGTAGAGATTTCTTTGTGATTCTGATGTCTTGTGTTTTTTTTTTTCTCTGTTTTGTGTTTTTCTTCTGTTTGTTTTTTTTTTTCTTATGTCAATATCAGGTATTTATAGGCTTAATAAGCTCACCTACTTGCTTACCCACCGCTCACATACCGCTTGCTGACATATGCGCTTATCTCATTTGACAGCTGACTGACATATGCGCTTACCTCATTCGACCATTGATATATGTACTTACATCATCTGGCTAATGAGAGCATGTGGAAAAAAATAAGGAGAAAAAGGGCAATTTGCTTCTATGCAAAATCAAACCCAGGTCTCCCTTATACATGCCAGTGACTTATCCATACAAGCTGTTAGCCTATGCCTTGTTTTAGTTTACACAAAAATGATATTTAAGGCTTCAAAAGTGGGCTCAATTAAATAAGCTTATTTACATGGGGTATTTAATTAGGTCCAAAATAAATCATAATTAAAATTAATATTATATCAAGCTCAAAAATATTTTTTAAAATAAATTTATTATTATTTTCTCTCTTTTTTTCCTTATATATTTATTGTGATGATTTTTTTTTAGTTTTTAATTTTTGGGCTTAATATAATATTAATTTTTATTATAAATTAAACCCTTAAATAGGTAAAAATGGGGTGTCTACAATGTTTTATTCACATGTTTCTTAATTTTAGAGAAAAGAAGTGTAGTAGAACGTTTTATTACTCGTTTTCATTTGTTCTTTAAGAGGGTTAGCAAGGGCACTTGAATGGGATCATTTACCCAGCAATCTTATCGAAAGAAGGGGTAGTACATTATCCTCTTTCTATTTGACTCTAGATGGGAGCCGATTAGGGTTACTACATATCAATTCTTAAGGTAGGCTTAATCTGTTCATCCATCATCTCAAATTCTTGCTTCCTCCATGTTATTCCCTTATTATCTTGAAATATCCCAAATCTTCACCAAGATTAGAAATTGAGTTTAGATAGATTAAATGACTAAAATGAATTATAGGATTTAATTAGACAAGTTGATATAATTTAATTAGCTATTAATTGAGATTTGAGTTTTAAATTCCCTAAACATGTCATCAAAGTGTTTAGAGAATTCCTAAATCATTGATTCTTACCTTAAACACTAATTCCTAAATCTCAGTAAAATTTGAGTTCATTTGCTTATCTTAAAATGTAGTTCTTAAACCCGAACAAATTAAATATCTTTTATCTAAAATAAATTCTCAAATTAAGTTCTTATTGCAAGTTCTTAATTTCTAACATATCGGTTCAGAAACAAAATTTTAAATACTCTTGGAACTATAGATATTTGATCTGATAGTTCTAAGCCCATACCTATATTCGTTTAAATTAATTTTAATCCTTTTTATTTTCCTTTTAATCTCTCCTCCTCTGCCTCTCTCTTCTCACTTTTCCCTTCCTTTTATTTTTTTCTCCCAACCGATGGTTCTCTCCCTCTCTTCCTTTCTTCTTCATTTTTCTTTCTTTTCTTCAAATTCTTCAACAAATCTCAAGATCAAAGCCAACTAGAGGATGAATCAAGACTAGGAAATGAACTAGATGGAGAAAACTGAGCTAGAGGATGAAGTTTCAACTTGTGTTCTTTTCTAAAAGCTAAGTATAGTTTACTATTTATCGTCTTATTTATAATTTCGAATTTAAATGTTGTATAGATGATGTATATGAGTTGAGAAGTGTTGTTTAAGTTTATATTTGTAAAGTTTATGGTTGATGGAGTTGGTTTATTGAGGAAGAAGATAAATAGTGAAATTGGGGTTTGAAGTTGTTTATGATGATTATAGTGATGTTTGATGGATTGAAGTGGGATTTTGTGTTTATTAGATTGTAGTAAGATCAAATAACAAGTTTTAAGAAGCTTGAAATGAATTTGGAGGAGTTTGAAACAATTGGAACAAATGGTTTTTGCAAAATGAAAACAGGGGAAAATTTGACAACAGCGTAATGCATGTACGTTGGCATTCAACGCTGCCGGTGTTGAATCCAACGCTGCCGGTGTACGTGCAAAATTTGGCGGTGTTGAAGAGTCCAACGGTGACCAGATCGCTCGACCCTTAACATTGGCAAATTTTTAATTTACGCCGCCGGTGTTGAAAGCCAGCGTTCGTTTTGCAACTTTTCCCAGTTTTGTAGCTTCTTTGTATTTTAGCCATAACTTTTTCATCCGATCTCGATTGAGGTGATTCAATTTGTGTTAGAAAGATAAGAAAGAGATATACAACTTTAATGTTTTGAGTTTTTGCAAATTCAAAACGTATCAGTGCTTAAATTTTAATTCTTTCCAACTAATACATTTATCAAGCTAAGCTAAAAACTTGTTATAGATTGTTTTATGTGTATTTACTTGAACAAATGGATCTTTTTGACATAAAATGATATAGATAAGTAATATTTGATGTGTAATGATGATTTAGTGATATAATTAAACATGACTTAGATAGATTTATAGATTTAATGAATAATTGAGTTAAATATGCGAGTTTACATAAAATGAATCTAGTTACAACCTAAGTTCAACTTGACTAAATGAACTTGAATGAGTTAAAATAAATTAGCTTGATTTAGTCTAATTACTTTGGCTTAGTAATTAGATTAAATGATTAATTCTAATGAGTTTGACTTAATGAACTCAATTAAACTAAAATGAACTAGATTTCTTAAGCTTAATACTTGGCTTGGCTTTTGAATTAAATGGCTAAGGTTAATCAATTTGACTTGGTAAATGACTTAAATGACTAATTCTAATCAATTTGACTAAGGTTAAGCTAAATTGAGTTAGTAACAAATAATTGGATTAAATGAATGTGTTAGGGTAATCTTTGAATAACATGAGAATATGTTGTTTTGAATGTTTAATTGTTTTGGATTTATATGTTTTTGAATATAAATGTTTTGTTGATGCTTTGTGGATAAGAAACCATAATCAAAGTGAAAAGAAATACTTTGACAGACAAAGGAGAACCGTCCATACTTTAGCGGGGCGATTCATCGCAGCCATAGTGGGGTTCCACATTAGTGTCTGATCAAATAGGATTTAATAAAATGAGTTAGAGATTAGTGAATAATTGATATAAGTTCTTATATGAATTTGATGAAGTGGATGATTAGTTTAGTTTAGTTTCTTATACGAACTCTTGCCATAACAGAAGTGGATATCTGATTTATCTTATGGATTATCTTCTGAAATTTCCTTCTGAGGCTATGTTTGGATTCCATATTCAAGGTACGCAGTAACTAGCTTGTCTCTGTGTTAGGATAGGCATTTATGAAAACTATATATTAAGAAAAAACTTAATTGTGAGTGTTGATTTGTGTTTTACGCCGTTAAATCCAATCCTGCCCAGGGTGGCATGAGTGCCTAGGGGCGCCCTCTCACAGATTGGGTGAGCCTGGGATGGAATTGGTATTCGGTTCGGGGAGCGGCACTCTATTCAGATTGGGCATGGTAGATTTAGGTGTTTTCTGTAAAATTATCTAGAACGGTATAAGTATCCGAGCTGCTTATATCAACCCCCTAAGCATCGTGATCGTTACTCAGGAGACCCCAAATATCCTTGATGTCCGAGTTTGAATACTCCCATGTTGATTTGTTTACTTTAAAGAAAGATAATAACTTGTGATTGTCGCATTTGCATTTAGTTAAGCTCGTGTGTCACTCCGTGTGTGATTGTGTTGTTGTGTACTGGGCTTCGGCTCATTCTTGTTGTTGTTATTCTTTTTACAGGTTTTGTTGTTGATAAAGATGATGTTGATGATGATGAGTTCTTGTTGATGTTGGTGATGCTTGACTCGGGTTTTGGGCATTTGCGATGATTCGGAGAGAATTGTGGATGAGTGAAATGAGTAGGATCGTGGATGTAGTTAGTTATTTTATTCCTTTTGTTTTGTATTAAGTGAGAGCTGGATTTATGATTTAAACTTGTCATATTCTTTAAAGGGCATAATAGAGCCCATGTTTTGTAATCTAACTTTTGCAAAGCTTTATTTAATCTAATAATTTCCACTTGAGAAGAGTGGAAGTTTTGAAATATTTTTATTTCTAAATTGTTTTATGAAATTTATTTCCGCTGCTAAATCCAGTTATCTGAAAATCTAACTAAATGATTTCATAATCTAAAATGGATAGCAATGTTCAACATAAACACCTTCTTTTAAGACAACCTTACGTATAATTCGTAAGAGTTATACGTGGTTGGGGACTTAGTGTGCTTAATTTGAGAATTGAGCATGTTGGGTCTTTACATATCTTTCTAAGATTATTCTCCTCTTATTGTTACTTTTTCCAAATTTAGGATCAACATTCTAAGGTTAACTTTTCTAGGTTATATTTCATCCACTGTTCGTCCCCTCCTAAAATATTCTCAACTCTTGCATGAGTATATCCGCCTTTCTTTAAAGATCTCTAGGGTAGAGTTCTATTCTCCGAACACTAGAAATTGGATCTTATGGATCACAAAGGTTAAGGCTAGCACTCCAATAAATTAAAGGTCATCTAATATCTATTTCCTTTTATTTATGGTCAAATTTTATCATTTTAATCTCCTAGTATCCTTTCACCTAATTCATAAAACCTTGTTACTCTGATACCAACTTAAACTATCACGCCCCGAGAGATACCATAAATGTGATTGTCTACCATACATAATATTAAAGTCTAGAAATGACTTACCTTAGTTACGAAAAGGACTTCATATTATAGACAAGGCGTTACTCATCAAATCAAGAAACGGAAACAAATCGGAGTCGCGCAATTTATATTGATAACAATTAAGTAACAAGGCAAAAGAATATATTTATCATTAAACATAAATTAGGTCGATTACAATTTTAAGAGCTAGCCTCGCTAATGTCTTCAAGACCACATAAATACATCTCCTAGAAATCTCCAAAATGTTAACATGACATATATTACTCATAAAGAAATTGTAAGAAGCGAATCCATCCTATGTTCTCCCTGCTTCTATAAGAGTTCAAGAATCCTTCAATGATTTTCTTAATTTCCTTTTCTTCGAATAGAGCAATACGTATACCTAATTCAACAAATATCTATGAGGGTATAAGCATACAACGAACTTAGTAAGTTATTCCCTTTTATTCGCACCATGATTTCAAACAATGTTATTAATTTTTCACGCATATACTATGCATGCTATGTAACAATCACGTGATACAAACAAGTATGTATGGGTATTCGGAAACCATATATAGAATGGATTTGCGCCCTCCGTATTGAGGGTTAAGTAATGGTAGTTGAAGGTCTTTGCAATCTTCTGCTACTAGTCCCTGAATACTTTGCTCTGAACGATCAATCGACGCGACTCATCATTGGAATGTATCCCCAGTACGCCTTATTTTTCTAGATTGAGCATGTCTGCGGGCTCTCTTGGCCTCTAACCTTTGATTCTTCGCGTAAGAGTAACAGCTTTCGACATGTGACTCGATGGATGTAATGCGTGTCCATTTAATTTATATCAAGCTGAGTATAATTATGGTATACTTAAAGGTGATCAAACAAGCATCATAAACACATAAACAACATGTAATATTAATGATATACTTAAACAATCATTTGTGTATTCCGATATGCTTAACATCCACTGTCACACATTCATAAAAGCATATACATATAAACTCATAACCCATGCATATTCATTTTATCTTGTACATATAGATCTAGTACAACTATCTACAAGCACAAGTAAGATAATGAAATTATAAGGGACAACTCACTCGTCCATATCAATATTCTTAATCATAATAATCCTCAAGAAGAGAAGTCACGTATTCCTCATCACCTAGATAAAAGAAATACTCCAAATGAGTATTTCATGGAAGTTCTACTCAAAATTTTTAATCCTATTTCATGATTTTCATAAAAAATCGGATTATGTGAAATTCCAATTTAAAACGGCCATAACTTACTCATTTTAACTCTGAATTTCGCATATAAGAAATCATTTTCTACCTATTCGAAAAGATCTATCTATTTCTAAGGTTTTTTTTTAACATTTGAAGTCATTTGGGTTAGAAATCGGGTTGGTGCGTTTCTAAGACGAAAATTCTAGCCTCAATTTGTAGTTTTTCTAAATTCTATTTCATCCAAAAATTCCATAGCAAACACGTAAATACTTATTTAGTTGAAAAGTCCTTTTAATATATATGTAGACTCATATTATATGCATGACTCTAGTGATGTTGTCTCAAAAATAAAATTTGTAAACAACAAAGTCCTCTTTGACTTGTGATTAAATTTGTTACTTTATAAACATGTGACTCAATCAACAAGAAAATCATGATTCAATATATTTTGAAATCTCAAAAGTCTCATATTCGAAAAAGAATTCTATTTAATAATTTATTTTACAAAACACGGTTTTACTCATTGGTGGCATGAAACTCTAAATATATTTCCTTATAGAAACTTTCTTAAGTTGATTAATAAATGAAACTCTAAATTCTTAGTTTCTGTAAATATGAAACTTAATTAAAGAAAAATCATGGTTTTATATTTATTTTGAGCTTTTGAATATTTCATCCTCATATTAAACTTCTTTAGCTAATTATTTTCCAAAACATGAAACTTCATGTGGCTATCAGGAAAATCATTCTAAATTTTTTATCATCTTTAGAATGTCTTAATTTTATCATATGGAAAAGTGGCTTGTTCTAAATTTTTATTCTCATAATAACTCTTTTCTAAATTCATAATTTTTCAACACATTGACCTTTAGGGAGTGTTAGGAAAATTTTTATTTTGTTACAAGTGAGTGTCTAATTATTATAACTATCATTTATATTTCCTTAATTTCATAAGAAAAATGAATTTATTTTTTAAAACTTACTTTTCTTAAGTTGTATACCGACTTTATTTCTAAGTGGAGTTTTACTAGTGAGTTGATTTTAAACTTGTCTTTAAAATCTTGTTTGGTTTTTAGTGTTTATCAAAGTATGTGTATATATCTTATAAATAAGTTTTTAAGAAAAATTTGCATAATAAAAAGTTATCAACATTAAGGTTTTATAATAAATTTTATTTTAGTAGTTTGAAAAGAGAGTGTGTAATGAAACTATTTAGTTAAATCTTGAAGAGGTCTATAATATTAACACTTAAAAATTTATGATGATTTTGTCTAAATTTTTTAAGAGAATTTGTTGAAGCAAAATTTCTAAGTCCTAATAGAAATTTTTCCTAAATAACAAAATCATTTAATTGTAAAGAGTCTAGTCATATTTTGTTTATTAAAGAAAAAAAATCATTTTAATATTATCTAGACAACAACAATATGATCATGCATGAATATAAACTTGTAGTTCAGTAACATGATTGTTCATCTAAAAGATAAAAGACATGAAAAATAAATAAGCACATAATAAATGTCAAGTATTAGGAAATCTTAACTTATATCAAGGCTTTCCGGACTTGGACTTAGACATGGACAAGTCCTTAAAGAAAAATAAGAAAACAAATTAAAAAAATCATAAAAGTCTTAGATTTATTTCAAGGCTCCCCAGACTTAGATTATAGACAAGTTCAAAAAGAAAGAAGAAAAAAAAAATTGACTTGATGAGGACAAGTCTAAGAACTAGTCTTAATAAAATTGCATGAAATAAATAAATAAATAAATTGCAAGAAATATATAAGAGCATAAATAAATAAAATTAATGTTAATGAGCTTTTAGGCTTTAAGAATATGTATACATAATATACTTAATAATATATAAAAGTTAGATTATGAGTAATAATAAAACATAACAATATAACAACAATAATAACATTTGGACATTGTTAAACAAGACATGAATATATTGTTGCTCTTATAATACCCTTAGGTTTAGAAAACATACACTATGGTCATATTATGTTAATGTGAAACATGAAGAAGATTTAAGAATTTTTACCTAAGGTTAAAGTGTGGGTAGAAGAAGAGATGAAATTGATAGTTGTATGTGGATGATAGTTATAAGGGAAGAAGAGAGTGTTGGGAAGAGAATTTTAGAGAGGATATTTATAGAAAAAATTTGAGAGAGTTTTTTTATGTGTATGAGATGTGTGTAAAGAATAACGGAGGGAGAAGGCATTTATAGGAAAAGTTGAAGGAAAATTGTGATTAATTAAATAAATGAAAAAGAAAAGAAAATTGATGGCATGAAGGGGGAAAAGTAAGAAGAGTGATTAAAAATTAAAGACAATTGATGGCATGAAGGGAGAAGAGTAAAAAGAGTGATTAAAAATTAATTTTAGAAGAAAAGTGTAAGAGAAGTTTAGTAATACATGGTGTAGACTTTTTATGGGAAAAGAAAATTATAAAAATAGGTATATAGGTTGTAAGAAAAGGTAGTAAAAAAAGAGATATATGAATAGTAATGAATAATAGAAAAAGTACAACGAATAGTAAACAAGACAAATAAAATACCGGTAGTAAGGAAAATATGAAAAAATGACTATATCTGATATTTTTAGATATCGAAAAATTACCAAACTGATATTTTGTAAATCCTTAAGAAATTACAAATTTATATTTATTTTTGGAATATTTTTACTTTCCCAAGCCTTGAGACCCATTTTTCGAAAACTGATTCTATTTGAGTCTGGAACGATCAAATTTTTTACGAATATGATCTTTTTAGGTTGTATTACATTATTTCGAACCATATTCTAAGGTTATCTCGTTTTTATTGTTTTAGAGTTTCAAGCACAGGATTGTTGGATCTAGTTTTACTAAGTTTTGTTATTGAGCTAAGTTAACTTTAGGGTTCCGGTTTTATTTCCAGCATTTAAATTTTATTCGTAAGATTATATGATTTAGGAGTTTACAGTCATATTGTATTTACGGTTCACATTTTTAAGTTCACGCTATTTTTGTGATTTTACACTTTTCGAAATTGTTTTATCTAGTATAGGATTATGTGTTGACTCGGTTTGATTTTTTGTAGTAATTTAAATTTCGATTTCTAAAATTCACAGAAAAATTTAAGGTTTTAAAATTTTGTCATTGAACATTACTTAGATATACTATCTCGATTTACGTGTTATGGATCAGATAAATGAATTGTTTTGCGTATGAATTTTGAGTCGAATGATTATTTAATTTTTATTTTGTTTTTTTGAAGATTTTCTTTTTTTATTTTTAAGATTATGAAATTTATATTTGACCTTGTTTAGAATTTACTTTTTTATAGAGTTTAGGATTTTTATCTCGATTTTTAGCTCTAGAAGTATTTTTTATGAGAAATTTGGGGTTTACACCTTTACCACGGAAGCTATCTCCTTTTAAACTAAACTTTGCCAACTTGGATGGCCTTACAGATTCTACAGGCGAACTTCTTCCTTCTTCATAGTTGGTTCCAGTTTGTTGTGATCCAGAAGCCTTTGAAGAGCTTGACGTAGCTGCTAATGGAATCTGCTCGTGCCCTGAATCTCCTTTCAACAAATCTATATGCTCCAACGAATGTTGAGGCGAAAATATTTTTTGATGTTTCCTTGGTTTCCGAGCCATCCCCCCACTGCCCTTTTTGATACCATTAGCCAAATGATTTCCAGGGGGCAGCCAAGAACTTCGTGGACAGCTCAACATCTTTCTTAGATTCCTTGTTGCCATCGCTCTCACTAGAGTATTTTCCTATAGTCACCGGCACCCTCCGTTTCTTCTTTTCTACTAAAGATAACTGCTCACCACTCTTCTCCTCAAATGCCATGATTTCCTTTGTAATATGATGATATCTGCCATTGTTCTGGTCAGCCATCCAATCCTACGATTTTCTTTTCTTTTTTGGATTGCTGCCTTTGCCGCAGGTTCTCGAATCTAAGGATGCACTCTCTGCGGAAAACTGAGCTTGATCACAGTATTTCTTCAACAAACCACTTGAAGACTCATGCTTCACCTCCATTGATGAAGAATGTCACCCATTTCTTTTATGCTTCTCACTTGTATTAGTGGATGAAGGCAGCCTTGAACCAAGACCTACTTCTCCAGGTTTGAGATCAGAATTTTCATAATTAGTAGCAATGTTTACTTTCTCTGCCTTAATCCTTTTGGGGGTTTCATCTTCAAACTCAAATGGATCAGCCTTTCTCTTGTCCTTCAGCTTTAAAAGCTTAGAATCATTTGCTGAAATTTATTGAAAAAAATGGTTGGTTGCATACCTTAAAAGATATCTGAAAGATAAAACAGAAGGTGTAAGTTTTTTGATTGGTACCTCCATCTGCATTCTTCTTTTTAAATTTAGGCACATCTTTTCCCACAGGCATGTTTTGCTTGTTTAACTGAGGAAAACCCCCTCTTTTCAAAATATGCGAGTGTGGAATAGGTTGATTCATGTCATTCAAGCTGCTGCTTTTCACAGCATCTGACATCTTCTTTTTAGAGTGTGAAACCTGTAATGATGCATTATGCGTAGATGGATTTGATGTATCCTCGTAGACATGTCTGGTCTTCACTGAAGCTAGAGTGCTCTGATATATATCAGTAGGAGTTGCCCTAGGAGCAAGACCAATGGAATCAGACCCATTGACATTGATTTGATTATCGTGAATTGGTATTTGATACCGAGCTTGAAGGGCCTTTGTCGTCTCCTCCTCGATCACATCACAGTGGCTCATATTTGGACTGCAAATTGGGGGGGCTGGGGTGGTGAAAAAAAGAAAAGAAAATATATATTAAAAAAATATTGAAATCAAAAGGCGACCCTTTCAAAATAAGATGAAAAGGCAATCCAAGTGTATTTGCATGTCTTTCTACCTTAAGGTACTTGTATCATTCACTTTTGTCAACCCAAAAGAAATTATTTGGCACTTACAGCCAGTCCAAGATGCTACAGAGTTCATTTGTCTGGGCCTTCCTCTAGCTTTTTACCATAAGGTAGAAGTCTTCATTTCTGACACAGATCACAGCAAACCCATTCCTCTATAACAAGAGGTTGTACCGCAAGAGGTACTGTGTCAGTAAGTCCAGCAGTTGAAACATCTTTCTCAGACATTTTAGATGATAGACTGTTAAAGGCCCTTATTTCACTTGCCCTTTCTTTTGAAAGCACATCCTGTCTGATCTTGCATCAGCAAATTTAGCTTCTTTATGCTTACGAACAGAAGGTACACCATAGTTGCCAACAAGATGATCTAAATTTAACTCGGTCCACTTACCTCTGTAGACAAGACATGAGGAGACCTAACAGCATTATAGTTTCTTTGCGGGGACCTTGAACGAGTCCACTTCGAGAGAGATCATTCATATGCCGGTAAAAAAGAACCATAATCACCAAAGTTTGGTCCTGCTAAGCAAATGGAAGCTCCATGCAATAAGTTCTAGTGATAGGATCTCATCAAATGACTATTTTTGTCACACCCCAAACCTAAATCTAGGCATGCGCAGCCCAGCCATGTACAATACAGAAGTATTACGAAGGCTTCCGTTTAAGATAACATTTATGTCGATTGATTGCTTAAATGTACCTCGAACACATTTACAAAAATTACTCATTAAGAGTAGAACTACATACACTATTACGTCAATAGTACCACTCAAGTTGGTACTTCAAAAGATTATAAAAATTTGGTTGTCTCAAAATAAAAACACCTATAATATTACAAACCATAAGCTTATGAGTAAGCCTTCAACAAAAATGACATGAAGTTACGAAAAGTCTTAATAAAGTCTTTAACTAAAAGAAAATTACATCATTTTGGAAAAACATTTTCTTAATCTATTACAAAACAAACACCATCAAGGTCATGGTCTCCAATAGTCCCACTCGCCAAGGAATTCCTCAAAGTTGGTATCGTAACCCGTTTGATCATAAAAATTATCTTCATCAACACCTATAATAGAAAATGTAAGCCGAGACCCAGTACGCAATAACACAAATAAATACAAAGTGACATATATTTTTAGACTAATGCAATGCAACACAACAACCATTAGATTATATTTCAATAATTAGATATAACAATCAATATTAAAGTATTTAAACTCCGATAATAAGCCAATGAAAAACTGAGGATCCTAAGTAACAGCAACTACTTAAGGGGTTGATATAAGTAGTCTAAATAATTATATTACTTATAGGAATATTTACAAAGATAATAGTTTTATCTAGAGTTTATAGTTGTTTTCATCTTTACTTAACTTAATCCATAATATCACTTAGTTCAACAGGTCTTATAAACATGAACAAAATCATATTACTTTCCTTTAAGAATAAGTAAATGTTATACCGAACCGTTACTCCTATCAACTACCCACTGAGCTACTTGTAGATTGTCATTGCATCATGATAAGGAGTAGCTTGAGCATCTAACTATCATGTTAGCCTCGCCAAACAAGCTTGTCGCTTCTCAAACTAGATTAAACGGCACACGCACAAACAATGCAGACATTTTAAGATCATTTTTGTTTATAGTCGATTTAAAAATGCCTATCCTAACATTCAACAATAAAGTCACTACGTACCGATATAAACTAATATATCCGGCAAAGGATCTGTGAACAAACATAATTAAGTAGGAGTATCTGTTAAAAAAAAATCACTCCATGTATGATATCATCAAACCATAATTAAAGGTTAGGTCCTTCACTAATTATCAAACTTAGATAATGTCTCATATCAATACATAACTCAGTTTTTAGACATACATATAACACATTCTTTTATTTGCTTTTTTTTTTTAAAACAGAGTAGGGGAACAAATCACAGCTGTGATTAGGGCCGTGATCCCAATCACACCCTTGATCACAGCGTGATCAAGGTAAAAAAGATCACCTGAGAGGATCACACCCTACATCACGGCTGTAATCAAGACTGCAATGAGTTGTGGTCAAAAATCGAGCCTCGATCACTTCTAAAATTTTGCTGAAACTCTTTCACCAGCATCATCACGCTTGTGATGCTCAGGTTGACAATCCTACTCACTTTTGTTCGAAATTAAACTTCTTCTAACTTAAGAAACATAATTTCCTTAAAGCAAAACACATCAAATTCAAGCTATACACTTACTATTATGGCTTAAAGGATTCATATATACTCATTACACATTCACATACAAGTAACCCAACAATTCTATCATTCACAACTTCAACAATTTCCTTTTTTTTTCCCAATACTAATGCAACATGTAAACTATATCAATCCACTTATCCATCAAAACTGCTAAAACAAACTTGATTATTCTACTCCTATAAGTTCAAAAGGTTCATCCAAGTTCAAAGATCAACTTATTTCATCTAAACCACCTATAATTCACTAAGAACTTATTTAAACAGAATTTTATATTCATGAAAGAAACAAGTGAGTAGATGATTACAAAAGCAAGTAAAGCTTTACCTTAAATAACCTTAGCTTGTAGATGAAAGCTTGAAAGTGATTTTAATGAGTTTTTAAAGAAAAATGGATCAAAATTGTTGAAAACTTCTCCTTCTTTTTCTTCTCCAAAATAGGTCGATTTTAGGGTCTATGTTTTGGATTGATTTTTTTTCTTCTTTTTTTTGTACAATTTTAATATGATAATTATCCTTTAAATCTACGTCTTTGACTTTTTGGCTTAGTGAAATTATCTGGTATGTGCATGTGCATGATAAGGACATAAGAAAAAGGCTTTAGATTATGGGCTTGGTTTAAAATGTCTGGGGCTTGAGTTTCATTGGCATAAAAGACTGGGCTTATTTTACTATTTGAAAATAATGACATTATTGCAAATATTGAATTTTACTATAAAACCTATCATATTAACACATGGAATATTATCAACCAAAATTATTGCAATCAAATTCATTCACCAAACAAGCAAAACATATATATACAAATTAATTAAGTTTAAATGGATTAAGGATATTTCAATTTTGCAATACTTCCATCAAGAGTAACTTACCTAGATTCCCAAGTGTAAGTCCACCTTCAAAAACTTTTGGAAAATGGCCCAGCACATATTGTACTTTCTCATCCTTTCACCACAGATGTAATTTTCATCAGATATCTTACAAGTATAAAGCCCAGAAGAACAAATGCAAACGAGATGACAACAACCACATCACTGTTAAAAAGTTACAAAGAAAGCTCTAGCAATTATGAGGCCTAGCGATAGAGCTGAAATTCTTCTCAAACATGGAAAACACTACAAACCTTGTCCATCAAAGATGAAATTCAGTTTCACATCAAACAGCAACCCTCCCAGTGAACTTCATTGTTATTCCCTTAAGAGTAAACCAATCTGTATATCAATTTCACTTTTCTTCCCTTAAATATTAAGTTTAATTTTTTTGGTAAATGAAGAGTGTTTGGCCTCCATGACAATCAATGGTCTGCAATTTATTAACCCAAGCTAACCATAATGTTGGCACATGTCTAGGAACGAACTTCTTCCACCACAAAACGGTTTCCCACAAACTCCCTCAGAAGTTAGTAGTTAGTAGTTAGTAGTTAGTTCAAACCATGGAATGTATTCTAAATGTCTCTCCAAGTTAGAGAAGCAGAAACACTTATCCTATTAAAAGGGAGTAATGCATCAAAGCATCTAAAAATATATCAAGCCACAATATGAACAATGGCACTAGGGCAACTTCAATGCCTGAATCTACTTATTTTTTTATTGTCATGTCAAGTGACAAATCACAAATTTCCTAAAATAGAAAAGGAAAATTTCAATATTAATACCTGAACTTTGAGTGCTTTTCAATTTCATACCTAAGTTTGTAGTTGTTAAATGACATGCTCAATTGAAAAGGTAGACTACCTCCATCATCTTTAGAAGGATTTTGAGGCAAATATCCATTAATCAAAGTGTACAAGTATAAAGGATACCAAATAAGATGATAGTTTGATAAGTAGAAGTTCGATTGAGTGTGATATTAACAGCTTCAAATTGCTTCAATAGTCGATTTAAAGATGCCTATCCTAACATTCAACAATCAAGTCATTGCATACCTGTATAAACTAATATGTCTAGCAAAGGATTTGTGGACAAACATAATTGAGTAGAGGTATCTGTTAAAAAGAAATCACTCCATGTAAGAAATCATCAAACCATAATTAAATGCTATGTCCTTCATTAATTATCAAACTTAGATAATGTCTCGCATCAATACATAACTCAGTTTTTATACTCACACGCATATGTATATATATACATATAACACATGCTTTTATTTGTTTTTTTTTTTTTTCCTTAAACATAGTAAGGGAACAAATCACAGCCATGATTAGGGCCATGATCCCAATCACACCCTTGATCATGCCTGTGATCAAGGTGAAAAAGATCACCTAAGAGGATCACGCCCTACATCACAACTGTAATCAAGGCTGTGATGAGATCGTGGTTAAAAATCGATCTTGGAATTGCTTCTAAAATTTTGCTCAAACTCTTTCACCAGCACCATCATGCCCGTGATGCTCAGGGTGATAATCCTACTCACTTTTGTTCAAAATTTCACTTCTTATAACCAAAGAAACATGACCTCCTTAAAGCGAACCCATCAAATTCAAGCCATATTCTTACTATTAAGCCCAAAAGGATTCATATATACTCATTATACATTCATATACAAGTAACCTAACAATTCTATCATTCAACAACTTCATTTTTTTCCCCAATACCAATGCAACATGTAAACCATATCAATCCACTTATCCATCAAAACAACTAAAACAAACTTCATTATTCTACTGTTATAAGTTCTAAAGGTTCATCTAAGTTCAAGGATCAACTTATTTCATCTAAACTACCTCTAACTCATTGAGAACTTATTTGAAAAGAATTTTATACTCATGAAAGAAACAAGTGAGTAGATGATTAGAAAAGCAAGTAAAGCTTTACCTTAATGACCCTAACTTGTAGATGAAATCTTGAAGGTGATTTTAATGAGTTTTGAAAGAAAAATGGATCAAATTTGTTAAAAAAACTTGTCTCCTTCTTCTCCAAAATAGGTCGATTTTAGGGTCTATGTTTTGGATTTAGTTTATTTATTTATTTTTTTTGTAAAATTTTAACATAATAATTATCCTCTAAATCTACCTTTTTGAATTTTTGTCTTAGTGAAATTATCTTGTGTATGTGTGCATGATAAGGACATAAAAAAAAAAAAAAGGCTTTGGATTATGGGCTTGTTTTAAAATGTTTGGGAATTGAGTTTCATTGGCATAAAAGACCGGGCTTATTTTACTATTTGAAAATAATGACATTATTGCAAACATTGAATTTTACTCTAACGCTTATCATAGTAACACATGGAATATTATCAACCAAAATTATTGCAATCAAATTCATTCACTAAACAAGCAATATATATATACATATATATACACAGATTAATTAAGTTTTATTTCAGTTTTGCAATACTTCCATCAAGAGTAACTTACCCAGATTCCCAAGTGTAAGTCCACTTTCGAAAACTTCTCGAAAATGGCCCAGCACATTTTGCATCTGGAAAATGGCCCAGCACATTTTGTACTTTCTCATCCTTTCACGACAGATGTGAGTTTCATCAGTTATCTTACGAGTGTAAAGCCCAGAAGAACAACAACAACATCACCGTTCAAAAGTTACAAAGAAAGCTCCAGCAATTATGAGGCCTAGCCATAGAGCTGAAATTCTTCTCAAACGTGACAAACACTCCAAACCTTGTCCATCAAAAATGAAATTCAGTTTCACATCAAACAGCAACTCTCCCGGTGAACTTCATCGTCGTTCCCCTACGAGCAAACTAATCTGTATATCAATTTCACTTTTCTTCCCTTAAATATCAAGTTCAATTTTTTTGGTAAATGAAGTGTATGGCCTCCATGACAATCAATGGTCTGGAATTTATTAACCCAAGCTAACCATAATATAGGCACATGTCTAGGAACGAAATTCTTCCACCACAAAATCGTTTCCCTCAAACTCCCTCAGAAGTCAACAATTAGTTCAAAACATGAACAATGGCACCAGGGCAACTTCAACACTTGAGCCAGCTTATTTTTTTCACCGTCATGTCAAGTGACAAATCACGAATTTCCTAAAATAGAAAAGGAAAATTTCAATATTAATACCTGAACTTTGAGTGCTTTTCAATTTCAAACCTAAGTTTGTAGTTGTTAAACGAGATACTCAATTGAAAAAGTAGACTACCTCCATCGTCTTTAGAAGGATTTTGAGGCAAATATCCATTAATCAAAATGTACAAGTATAAAGGATAACAAATGAGATAATAGTTTGATAAGAAGAAGTTCAAATTGCTTCCTTGACCCTTTGATAATATGCATATAAAGTAATTGACAGCAGGGTGAAGAGAGAGTAACTTACCCCGTTTACAACAGGAAATAGGCGTGGCATTAGTAAGCTTGAAAGTCGGAATGACATTGAGAAGAAGACCCATTTCAACAAATACCCATTTCCTCTATTTCTTTTCCTTTTCCTTCTGCTTTTCTCTTTCCTAAACACGATGTTGATTGTGACTGACGGCATATTTTCATCAAAATGCTCCTAAGGTGCAGCTCGGATAATGATTTGGGAGAGTCGTCCGTGAGAATAGGTCCCTCATGTCTTATTGCAGTTTCGACGCCTAATTTAGGGCAGGACATAATCCAAAAAAAGCGCAGAGTTTTCACATTTAAGACATCTGGTATCTGTTTAAGAGACTCGCAATTCTCAATCCTCAAATGACCCAAAGATTCCAATCTTCCGTGAATCCGAACTAAATTGTGACATCCAAATAAATAAAAATACGTCAGCTTCTTGTATTGTGACATATGTGGTAATCTCTTAAGCTTTTCACAATTTCCAATCTCCAAGCGTATCAAATGCTCTGGCAACTCGTCAACTTTAGGAATCATGCAACTGTGTAAATACAGGTATTTCAATGATTCTAGGCTGTGAAGGCCCTCGATCTTGATCCATGGTGTCAGTGAAATAGATAGAGTAGATAGTTTTTTAAGATGAGAGAGATCAGATATTGTTGTCTCTAATGAGTCACAACGAAAAAATTTTAAAGATTCTAAGTTTGAGGGAAGTTTGGGGATGCTGTGCAGGTGCAAACAACACACGAGATTCAATTCAGTGAGTAGAGAAAGGGCACCCAAATCAGGATGCAACGTGGTGATTGTTGGAATGGCCAAATCCAACTTCTCCACTTTACTTAACCTCCCTATCCACCATGGGCTGGGACTTTCTACTGGAGCCCTTTTTGTTGGAACCCGTTTTACTCGATCTATGCGAAAACGCACCAGATTTACTAGATTTGATAGATCCGGAACTAGATCTGTATCCATTGTCTCAAATGGAAGTTCCAATGAAATTAAAGATTCAGGTAATATGGGTAAACCACCACTCAGCATTCTACAATCCCATGCATCAATCTCCCTAAGCTTTCTAGCCATTCCAATCGTAGAAGGCAATTTTCTTATGGGTTCCATCCATCTTCAATTTTATCAGGCTCTTCAAGTAACCAATGGAGTTGGGTAGCTCCTCAATTTTAGATCCAGATATATCTAGACAAGTTAATGACACCAAACCTCCAATGGATTCTGGAAGTTTCTTCAAATAATCACATTGACGTAAAGATAACTCCACTAGATTTACAAGCTCTCCTACTGATTTGGGTAGTTCCTCAATCCCAGATGAGGATATATTTAAACAAGTCAGTGACACCAATCCTCCAATGGATTCTGGAAGTTTCGTCAAACAAAAACATCCTTGCAAATTCAGCTTCGTCAGATGTACAAGCTTTCCTATTGAGTCAGAGATTGAAGCAATATGTGTGCCAAAAAAGGCTTCTCAAGGGAAGTCAGATTATTGAATGAACTGCAGTCCTTCAATAGGAAACATTTATGAGTGTCGGAAACCTCTGAGTTAAACATACAACCCAGTTCTTTCGTACCTTGCGTAGACTTACGCACCAACTCAAATCTAAGTGGACCAAGTGCTTCAGCATACCAATAGACTCATCAATTTCAACCAAACTACAACACCCTCGGAGAATTAGTTGTTCCAATTGTAGGTGGGATGAAAAATCAGGAGTTTTGATCAAATGTCTACAATATGATAGATCTAGAACCTTCAAGTTTTTGGCCATCTATTCACAAACAAATATTTACACAAGTAAGTGAAAGGTACGTGAAAATACGAAGTAAAAATAATAGATATTTAAATTTTGATAAATCAGGTACCACAATTTGTCTCCAACCACCCCACTCAATTGTGAATTCACTGTGGGAGAGATTTAATATTGTTAGGTTCGAAAAAGAGAAATAGCTTGTCTCAATACAACAGTGAGGAAAGGAAGGCCATGAAAGCCATCTCAGTTCCGAAAAAATGTGTGGATTTTCTGGCAGAAAGTTGGATGAAGCTGTCCTTGATAAACAACGATGGCATAGGCTAAAATATCCATGCTTTTGTTTCACCCAGAAAAGCCTCACGTTATACAATTTAGCTAATTCTTCTTCTGTAAAATATGTATGTGATTCCTCGTTATGCTCGACAAGAATGGCTTGAATTTTCTTCTTTTTCTGCAAATAATTGTACCATTGTTGTAGGTCAAGTTTGTTTAAATAATGGTATCTCAAGTCTACCAAACTATTTTGTGCCTTCAAATGATTAAAAAAGAAAAATCCAACGAACATGTAGATCACTTAAGAAGCTTTTTTTAGTAACAATACTTGTAATGAGTTTAGCGGTATAATTTATGTTATATGTGCTTGGTATATTTGAAAAATAAAAAATATTGGTATGTAATTACAAAAATTCTTAATAGGATCTATCAAATTAGTATAATTTGTAAAGAAATGTATTTCGTGATTCATGATTATATTTTTCATGTGGACTCTTAACATATTCCTTTATGCTTAATGCAAACATCATAAGTTGTCATATAAATGTACCAATTATATATTTTTAAATAATATATGTTTGGGTTAGAATTGTGACTCGAGTTTATCAAATTAGAAGAAAATGATTTTATGTAGATCCTCTAATATTAATTTAATGGCAATCGATAATGTGGCATAAGGTTAAGTATTTTTAAATAAGATATTTTCTTAGATAAAAAGATTAAATTACTGGATATGATTGCTAATTGAAATTTGAGGATGCTTCTCAAGAAAATATTTTAAGATAGACATAAGTTTAGAAAAGTACAATTAAATTTAGAATGAACTTTTGAATATGACAAGGAAAGAGCAAATAATTAGGAAATAAAAAAAGGGGTTAATGAAAATATAATATATAATTGGATGTTCATAAAAGATGATTGTAACATAAATGTTGGGATAGCTACGGAATGAATTCCTCTATCTCTAATATATAATAAGATTATGACATGGAATTCACGGATCGAAATATGGTATATATGCTATATGAGAAACATTGTTTTTTAAACAAAATTTGAGTTAAGCATAATGTAAGTTTCTACTGTAATTTTGTAGTTTTGAGTGATTGATTTTTTTTTTTTTAAGAAATATCTAGGGAATGCATATGGGTCATAATTTACTATGAAATATGCTATAAAATGAACCATAAAGGAGTGGGGAAAAAAAAAAAAAAAAAAGAGGAACACTTAGTTAGAACGTGCACTATTACTAAAATATTATTAATGAAAATAATAAATTTATTCAAGATTTTATCACGGTTACCATATAGTATTATATTATTATGCCCACAAATTGTTTTATATATGTTGAGATACTATTAGTTGATTTTATAAACACAAATATATAGATATATATCGATTTTCTATAACTGTGATAATTCTCTCTCTCTCTCTCTCTATATATATATATATAAATAATATACTTTTTAGAAAGAGAAACAACAATTTAAAATTGTTTAGAATTGTATGATTTCATATTATGTCAGGTAAGGATTATAATATAAAAAGTTGTTTATAACATAACAAAAAACATCTCAAAGTTCAAATGATAACTATACTACCAAAGTATAATTTACTAAATAGCATTTGAAAAGGAAAAAAGGAAAAACGGAGATTGGTAATAAAAAAAAAAATCACCTTTTTTGACATGAATATTTTAGTTACCTCTTCTACATCCCATAGTCTACTTCGTCTTTCTGGAAACATTCTATTTTCTTGACGAACAATATCTCTACCATAATCTCTCAATTGGTCGTGCATCCATAACAAATTGTTTTCCCTTACTTTTATAAGAGACATTTGCTGGAGGACCTCAAGTGCTTCTTCAGCAAACAATTCAAAGTCATCCCAAAAGTAACTTGCAATTCTCTGGTCAACTCCAATAAAAAAACAAGCTATATCAAGAAATATATGCCTTTGACAATCATCTAATGCTTCAAAGCTAATTCTCAACTTTTCCGTAACTTCTTTTGGAGGAACTTTTTCCAATTTTTTCATTATACTATGCCAGTCTTCCATGCTCTTGCCGCATAATAAGGATCCAACAACCTCAAGAGCTAAGGGAAGTCCTCAGTTGTTGTTACTATTTTCTCAGAAAGTTCAACATGCGTCTTTGGAGGTTTATCATCTCGAAATGCATGTTTACTAAAAAGTTGAAGAGCCCGAGGCGTATCCATACTATCATGCTCAAAAGACCAATCAACTTGAATAAAATCAAGTAAATTCTTATTTCTTGTGGTTATAATGATCCTAGTTCCTAGACCAAACCAATTACGTTCCCCCACCAGTCTTTGTAATTGGCGATTTTCATCAACATCATCAAGCACAATGAGGGACTTTTTATTTGAAAACCTCGTACTAATTTTTTGAATCCCATCATCAATATTATCGACACTTGAAAGTTGTGTATTCGAAAGATTAGAAATAAGTTGACTTTGTAGGAACTCCATTCCCTTGGATCGAGAAGTTTCTCGAACATCGGCAAGAAAACTAGAATTTTCAAATTGGGATAAAAGACGATTATAAACAACTTTAGCAAGGGTTGTTTTCCCGATGCCACCCATACCATAAATGCCAAGGATTTTCACACCTCCTATTTCAGCACATACCTTGCTCAAAATTTTTTCAACTTGGTGATCAATTCCAACTAAGCAATCAGTTACAATCAAATATGCTTTCTTTAGCTCACGCAATACCTTTGTGGTGACTTCTTTTACGAGCTTCCCTTGTTGTCTGAATCATCAATGCAAAGAAAGAAAATTAGAAGATAATTTATAAGAAAAACAAGGGGAAAATAAAAAAATAAAAAAAGAAGAAGTAAAGGACTGTGATACCAAGTCCATAAATAAGAACAACTTATATTCAAAATTATATTTTTCTCCTTTTCTTTTTCTGATGATGGATTGTTGGATAATCAAAATTTACCTGTTTCTATCATTTTGAATATCCCAACCTTTCAATTCCAACCGCTTTCAATGCTTCTTTCCAACCCCTAATAGTCTCACCATGATAAAGTTTCTCATGTGAAAGAAAGGCCTTCCCAAAATCTCCAGTCTGATTTCGAACTTCAGATGGTGTGACATCATAAAATATAGGCACCTTCAAACCCCTCGACCTTTTGCACTCCACTATGTGGGCTAATTCCTTTAGGCACCATTTGCTTGCAGCATATCCTTTTGAGAAGATAGGTATGGCCAGTGTGGATTGGTTGATCCCTGCGATGAGCTCCGGACCAATCTCTTCTCCAACTCGAAGCTCTTCATCATCTCGATAGGTCCTAATTCCACATCAACAAGTCTAGTATAGAGATGATCAGTAAAGTTATCTCGAGTATCTGGTCCCCTGAAGCTTAAGAACACTTCATATTCACTTCCAGAGGAAGTGACATCTGATACTTTACCATCAGAGCATGTTGAACTCATTTTCATCAACAAACTGTCGTAATTCACTTCAAGCAGAGAACAAGAAGCGATAAATATTATCAAGAATAGAGCAAAGATCTCAAGCGTCAAAAATTAATAGGGAAATTATTGTAAAACAAAGAATAAGTCTGGCTAAGAATCGGAAATTATTATAGGAAGAGCATTATGATTGACGAAGACCATAAAATATCTTTAGTCGTTGTTGATGATGGAGTAACAATGGGGGGATAAATTCCAGGAAACATCATGCGAAAAGAAGGAGTGGGCTCCTGCCAGCCATATAAAGAAGATTCTAGGAAGCGAAAAACGTAGAAAATTCAGAAGGTAAAAGCAATTAATTGTATGACCTTGACTTGCTTTTCAGATGGAGGAGGGTGCGGTACAGGCTGGATTACTTTGAATATAATTGTAAATTACAAACTTCTGTCTATATTTGCCTAATACGCACTTACGCTTTTACTTTTAGAACCAATCATTTAAATCTTAAATTCACAACAACATGTTTTCAAACGTTTATATAATCATTTTATCCACGATAAAGTTAAAAAAAGAAAAGAAAGATAAGGAATAAGTATAGTAAAAAGGTAAGAATTCTTATTTGCTGTTTTACTAGTTTTTTAATTCTTTGTAATAGTATAATTTAGGAAAGTGTGAATTAAATAGAATAAAAATATGGGTAATTTTAAACTTAAATTAAAACCGAGGTTAGAAAGCTAAGCTAGATAATTCAACTAAATAAATTGAGTGAATTATATAGTATAGTTAGATGAATTAGCAAATTCAAGCTAGTAATTAATTTCAATTGAAAATAGAGATTAAACTATACTAGTTACCTATTTCATCATACCAAGTAAACTAAATCAAACTCAAATGTCAATTTAGTCATTTATCTAAATTACAATAAATGGAATATCTAAATCTCTCAACACTCCAATTTTAACCAAATATTCAATTCAACCACCTAATTAACTAAATTAAATTCACCAAATTTAAATTTGTTCAATTAAATTCCTAATTTTAATTTCGTTGCTTCCTAAGACAATTTTAACACTTAATTGCATGCTAAGGTCCTAAACTTTTACCAACCCAACCCACCGCCTACAGGTGGGCAAAAAAACTGATAAGACCGAAAAATCATACCAACATCGAAAAACTAATTCGAAAAATATGGTTAACTTTTATTAAACATCATGGTTTTTATTTTTTTTTCAATTTTCGAGTTCAGTTTGGGTTTGTGACCATGAGAAACCGACGATTAACGATTAACCAGTTCGATATCTATAAGTATATATAATATATATAATTAATTTTTTTAATATAAATAGATAAAGTTGAAACCCTAAAATCTAACTCCCATCACTTTTCTCTCTCTTTAGTCTTTCCCATAATCTCAACCTCAAATGATTACATTACATTACATTTGGGTCATGTGTTAATTCGAACATTTATATTTTAATTATTATGTTGGTGTCATGTTGTAATTTAAAAAATGGAAAATACTATAAAGTTTTAATTTTTGTAATGTTGTATTAGAGTTTGGTTTTATTATTTAACTTGTTGGCTTGCAATTTTTTAATGTAATTATGATAATTTAACTTGTTAATTTGCAATTTTTTAATGTAATTATGAAACAAAAGGGTTTAACTTTTTATGGACCAACTAAAAATATGGCTAACCTCAGCTTTTGGTTAATCATTATGTTGAATGATTAAAAATCAAAAACCAAAAATACTAACAAAAAAATGGTTAACTATTAAGATAGTTAACTGTTAATAATAGATTAGTTTATGTTTGAGATTTTTAAAAAAAATTATTTAGTTCGGATAAAAAAAAGAGGTGATGAACTGGTTAACCGAACCATACCCACCCTTACCACTACGCAACCTAATCCATAGTCCATTCCTTAATCTTCTAGAAGCCTAGGCATCATCATCCTTCTCTTAATACGTTTTCAGTAGAATTTTAAATATGCCATCTTATTAAGCTCTAGAAGCTTCCCCCATAAGACATCCATTATCCTTATCTTTTCCCACTTTTCATTTGACAAATTAAACCCTGGGAATACCCTAAAGCAGCACCCCAATTACCCCATTTCTAGCAGCAAATTCCACACTTAACACACCTAAATTAAGCACCAAAACACCAAACAAGACCCATTAACACTACGTACAATGTACTCTATACAATATCTATTCATTTATCCATCTACAAACCCTAGTGATCTCTTATTCTCTTTTGAAATTTAGGTGATATTTAAGAGGAATTACGGTTAGAGGCAAAAGGAGTTTTGTCAACTTCATAAGAGATGGATAGTGAAGGGTGTTGATTCTATTTTGCTAGTATATAGTCTATATCAGCAATTCATGAACCTAGATGATTAATGACTCTGCGTAAATATATACATATATTATCAATGTCGGCAGTTTATGTATGCGGAATAAATGTGCCCTGTCATGCGGATGACTATGTGAAATAATACAAATGATAAATAAAATAAACAACATAAAATGGAGACATGAAATGTGCCGAAACAAAGAATGATTTTAGGATTTCTTTTCTTTTTTTTGGTTAAATAAGCATTTTAGGATTTATTCGAATAGCTTTATGATTTTGTCAGCATTATTTGTAACAAATATGCTGACATAATAGGGTTTATTTGACTTGTATTTTTACATGATTTAATGAGTTGATAGGATAAAAATTTAATAAATATTTATGTATTGCATCTTGAAAAAAAAAAATTGTCTTAATATCTAATTCTTCTGATATTTAAAATGATTTTATTTTTGGACCGAAAATGAATTGAATGAACTGAGCATGATTTAGATTTAGTAAAATGTAGGTTAGATTAATTTAATCACAATTTGACTTAATAAAGTTATTTATTCAATTAAATTAGGATGAATATGAACCTATGGTCTAAATAAATGATTTGGGTCATAAGATTAGATAAATAGGCCCATTAGCCAAATTGAGCTTCAAAAAGGTATTAGTATTAAGATGGGCTTTTATAAATATTTGGGCTTAGACAAATATAAAATTTGAATTAGTAGATAAATTTAGTATCAATTGGGTTTAAATAATAAATTATGGTCCATATTGACTAAATAACTACAAGTGGGTTTTATCAACTAAAATTTGTTTAGAAATATAATCTCAGGCCCAAAAACATAATTTCTAGCCAACTAGGCCTACACACTCCAAATGGATCCAGTCTAAATCTTATCAAGTTTTTTCCAGCTAATTAAGGCCTAAACTCCCAAATGTAGTATATATCTAATTTTTATACTTTATGGGCTTAAGTTCTAAATTAAGGGCCCGATACACGTTACCTATTTCAATTGGGTCTCATGTTAAAATATTTTAAGTTCATTATCAATTCCACGTATTGGATTAACTAATTGGGTCTAAATTCATTGCATGGGCCCAAATGCCTTAAAATACGCTTAATTGGCCTAAATAGGAAATTAGAAAGTTCAATAGCTTAATTAGGAGAAAAATTCATTTCTAGTAAGCTTGAACTAAATTTTTAAGTCCAATATCCAATATTATTCTAATTGGACCTAATTTCAAAATAGAGCTAAATTCCACCTAATTTGTTATTTGCACTCCTTAATGGACTCAATTACTAAACCCTAAAGCCTATTACCCTAAAAATGTAAAATCTAGGTAATTTCTTGTTAGGCTTAATTTAAGATCCCCAGAGGCTCAATACATCTTAATAGTAAATTCAATTAGCTTAGTCCAACTCACCTAACCCCAGCCATCTTAAATGGACTTAATTCAAATACAACTCAAGGCCTTATACTGTAGGTCCTTATCTTAATTTGCTAATCAATATGACTTGAATCACTAGTTTGTATACACAATTCTTATACCGATTAATCTTTCTGGAATAGATATTCGTTCAATCTTTTGTCTACCATGTGATCAATTACCAACTACTAATATGATATCATGTACACAATGACATATGTGTTGTTTACCTAGGGTAGGCATCTCAAATGAACTAAAACCTAAAGATGACCTAATAATTGAATGTATTTTTGTCATCTATTGTTCAATTCAAGCTAGAGATGCGTAACGGCTGTGAACTCTGAACAAGACTATTATATAGAAATTTCTCTAGGAGGTAAAGGTATTCGTCCTACTTTAATCAACTCTCTCAGCAATTACTGCTACTCAGGACCCTTAGATTCCCATGGCTTATTGTCCGAAGTGTGAGTGCTCACATATTGTTTGAATCGCCATGAATAATAACTATAACCTGTTGGTTATTGCATTAGATATAGTTTATGTGCGTATACCAAATCATGTGTGATTGCATTATTGTGTACTAGGTTTCAACTCATTTCTTTCTTTTTCAGGTGTTGGTGGTTTCAACTTGATGCTTATATGTACAAGACAGATCTGTGCCAATTTGTTGATGAGTAGAGTGGCTAGGAACACTGAGCAATGTGTATTCTCAAATGAAAGTTGCAGATGTCTTTCAAATTCATATCTCTTTTGAGGGTTTAGTTATGCTCATAGTTGTAAAATCATTTATCATTCTCATTGTATTGCTAATCATCTACCTTAGGTATTTTTGTTACTCATCCACTGTATAATTTCGTGATTTTAAAGCCTAATTAAATGATTTCAAAATCTAAAATTAATTAACAAATGATTGCGATAAATAAATAGTTTAGGATAGCCTTTGCATATGACGCTTAAGTGTTATACATGATGAAACAAAATATATCTTGACCCTATTCAAGGCAGGACATATATATAACAGTCTAAATATGAATGAATCAAATTGAAAAGCTATATTTACAATTTAATTTACCAATATAATTACTAAAGTAAAAGATAAAAAAAAATTAGTGTGCATTTTTTTTTATTCCTCATTAGTCTTTTATGTAAATGCATTTAGATTTCGTCTTATTTTATATTGCATATGTCAAAAAAGGCAACATGATAGGCTCATAGTATGGTTTTTTTTTCCTCTTGGCCAATTATAGTTGCCATTTTTTTTTTTTTTTGGGCTCATCAGTCTTTATGTGAACAGAGTTAGATGTCGTCTTATTTTATATTTGCATATATAAATGTGTTTTTTTGTTTTTCGATGATATAATATCATAATACTCTTGGTTTACAGAAATTACATATCATAGAAATGGAGTTAATTTTTTTAATAATGAGTAAAAGATCTCTCTAGAAGGAAAATTCTCTTTTAAATAATTAATAAAACTTTAAGAAAGGATATTTTTTAATTTCCTTAATTAAAATTCTACAATGTTTAAAGTCAAGGCAACCGCGATGGGAAACCTTTCCCCTTAGCTTTTTTTTTTGTATGGGAATAAGAGATCAAGAAAGCTTTGTCATTACGGCATGTGCGGTCCAATGGTTTCATGTGCAGCACCGTCATTGTGGGCATATGCACCGTGATTCAGCAAATGGGACACCGTCAGTAATTTAACAGAAATAAGGTTATACAATATATATATATATATATATATATATTCCCGAGAAGGCTAAGCTTTGTCTGGAACATCACACTTTGTCTATGAACTTGTGTGATCAAGTTGAACAAGTAAATTATTTTTATCCTTGAACACGCTTCCAGGTAACCGGTGTAAGGTGATGATTAAAGAAATGAAGGAGCAAATTATCTAGGAAAATATCAATGTTTGATGTAAGTTTTTGAGTGTTAAAAAAAAACTAATTAATATTTTATAAAGTAGGTTAAATAAAATATTACTGTTCAAATAGTTAAAATTATATATAAGTATGCAAATGAAGAATCTATTGTAAAAACTGAAGGTTTTAAAGAAGGAGAAAAACAAACGAAAGTAATGATGATTTTCTGCAAAAACTTTTTATATTTGATCTGATTTTCATCCAATATATATGAGATATAAAAGTTGTTTAATAATACAAAATAACTGACATAATTTTCCACTAACTTCACTTGCTAATTCTGCTTAAATCATGTCCATGACAACAATTCACCTCATGCAACTGCTACTAACATTATTATTTTCAACTATTATTTAACAAAATTACATAACATTAAATTGTAGTGGTTTCGAAGGAAAATCTCAGAGCTATTAATAGAATCTCTTTTTATATACATTTGTCATCCATTTAAAACATTTCTCTTTTTTTTAATAGATAAAATATTCACCCCTTATTTGACATATTTTGTAAAACTTTAATTTATTTTTTAATTATTTAAAACGTTAATATTTTATTTAAATTTATCCATAAACATTGACTTTTTATGTAATTTTTTTTCAGATATTACATAAAATAGAGAAAAACAGAGCAAACTAAGGAAAATATAAAAAAGTTGTATTTAGTAAGGAATAAGAATTTACCATCAACTAATGTAATTATTTATTGTTTATAATGAATTATATCGCTCTTATGCTTGACGAGATACATATACGTTTACATATATATAATATATGCAAAGTGATTAATATTGAAATATCCATGTTGAATGGCCCATAAAAATGGGGAAAAAAAAAGAAAGAACAGAAACAACAACGAACTTTAAAATTTCATAGGTTATACATTTTTTTTAAATTTATTATGGAAGGAAAAATTGAACCTGATACTCGTATTTGAGATCAAAAGAAGTGTATCGTTTTGAGTTTCTCATTTGTGAACAAAGAAACATCACGAAACGAACTGGGGGATGGGGGGCGGGGGTGAGGGTGGGGCCGCAATAAAGAACAATGAAGACCATGTCACCATATAAAGGAGATCCCAAATCCAAAAAGTGAAGAGTATCGTCTGCATAGACCATACCATGGAGTCATATTGGAATTCCAAGAAAGCAAAACAAGGCACAAAATTCAAAAAGTAAAGCAACGAGAAAACCAAACTAGGGTGGGTTGGGTCAAGTTGTGAGAAAAGCTTTACCATGAATTGCTTTTGACCAGGGTCAGTGTTAAATTAGTTGGAAAATTTTAAGCATATATTATAATTATATCTTCTAGATATGCTTCAAAAAGTCATTTAATCTTGAATTTTAGCATTTAGATTTTAAATTCTTAAATTTTTTCCGTACATAAGTAGATGACTATATGGATTTAAATAATATGTCGACTAATTTTTTTTTCGCTAAAAAATTTTATATTTGTGAAGCCTATATTATATGTATAGGGAAAAAGAAGATCTTACTTGTTTCCACTATAGTGTGTACATGCGTTGTGCATGTAATTTTTCTCTTCTTTTTTTTTTCTCAACAAGTGGTATCATAGCTATAATCTCTCTAATTTTAAATAACATAATTACTAAAAATATAGTATAGAATCGTAAAAAACTATAATAAAAAGTAGCAAAAATCACTCCCAATTTTTCGTTATTTGAAGTTATCAAAATTATTAAAGTATAAACAAATTTAATTATAGTTAGAAAAATTAGAATCCTTGCCAATGAAATTTCAAAATGCAAATTATGACTTCCATAACTTTAAACAAGTAATGATCGATGATAAACTAATCGTTACTTTAAAATTCAAAATCAATTTCCTTAAGTTAAATACTTAGAAAAATAAGATTCTAATAATAGTACAATAATTTTCAATTATCTTTAATATTTTAAAACTATAAAATAGTGCTATAAAATCTACTATTGTTAATAATTAGGATAAATAATTCATATACAGTAAAACATAATATTCTATGACAAGAATCAACAATTCAACAAATACTCATAGTTGACCTTAAATTTCAATTACAATAAAAGATGATTAATTTCTAGAAGCTATTGGTTATAAAAAGATGGTTTAAAGATAAATTCTTAGAATTATGAAATACGCAAAAAGATAAAAAAACTTATCAATACTAAAGAATTTAAACCTTAATTAAAATTTGAATTATACTAATATTTTAATTAGAAAAAATTGAGTCTATAGAGAATGAAATCATAATATAATCTTGTAACCTCGAGAATTTTTATAATGAACAGAATAGCAAATGTAAAATAGATATTAAACTTATGATCCAATAACATTTTAGAATAAACTTATGAGTAGTAATAAACTAATTTATAATCTAAAAATCCGAATAAAAAATCTTTTTGATCCTCAAAGATACTAAAGACAAGATTTTGTAGTGGGTATCGAAAACTCAAAATATAGAAATAATTAAGATGATAATTCAAGCGCATTAAATAGTAAATAATCAATAAAGCTTATGGATATAAAACGATAATTTAAGAATGAACCGTTATAGTTATAAACACATAATGGGAACAAAAACAGATCTATAACTAACAATCTAGACTTCAAATAAAAATTTAGATTACACCATTATCCTAATTAGAGAATTCTGAAACTCTTAGAGACTGCAACCAAAATTAGCCTATTGAACTTAGAAAACCTTAATTGCATGAGATAAAACCTTAAAAATAATTAATCGCGTAAACTTTAAACTCAAATTTGAACTCAAAGACAATTTAGAAAATTTGTAGAAGCATTAAATAATTTTTAAAGGCAAAAATCCCGAATAACTAACATAAATATACCCGTTTAGTTTGATAAACTATCCTAAAACTAGATAAATAATCAACTAAATAAGATTATAATAATAACTGTTCATTTTTTGTGCAAATTGTGTAGAATGGTAGCTGAGACTTCCTTAAAAATGCAACAACTGAATTCCATGAGCAAATAGCTCAAATTTACACACAAGAAAGTCAATACGACTAAGGATCTAACCAACCAAAGATCTCCAACTAAACACCACCTTAAATGCAATGAAAACTAAGCAAATACAAGTTGGTTTTCGTTGGACAAGCCAACTCTTTTGGTCGAAATTTTCTTAGGAAAAACAGTTGTTCCTTGCCTACAAATATCTCTCATAATTCACTACAAACAAAGCAATTAAGATACCCATCATCAACCTAAAAACAACAACACACCATATCAGCTCAAAACAACAACACAAAACACACGCAAAAACAACCATTACCAAGCTTCAATAAGGTATACATATACAAGCTTAGGAAATCAACAAGCTAAGGTAAGGAAAAATTCGTTTTAAGTTATTATGAGTATTAAACATTAGCTTAAACAATGTTATTATCAACTTAGGTTCGTGTCAAGCTTGGGCAAGAGTTAAAACATCACCTTAGCAACTCCACGTAAGGTAATATTCAACTTTAAAACTCTATTATACATTGTGATATATATATAATATATATAAGATAGAAAATCACAAGTTATGAATATTATGAGATGTTATATGTATTGATAGATCATGAACAGTAGCTTATGATCATGTCAAAACACTCAAAAATAATTAAACATACAGATATAATACATATAGGATGAGGCAATTTTTGAAAAACGAAACAGAAAAACAAAGGAAATGATGAACAGTGCCTACACCAGCCATACACCAGCAGCGTACATGGAAAAATTAGCGGCCTACATATCAGTGTTCTTTGGAAAATGTTATGTAAAATATTTGTTACAAATAAAAATACATGAACGCCGACGGCGTACATATCTACACCACGCGATGTACGTTGGGTACTCTGGTGGCCTTCGAGCTAGTGTACACTGGAGTGAAGTCACGTAAATTCTATTACATGCGAACACCGGCAACTTAAAGCTCAATGGCGCAGCGTTAGATGCAAGCGTACGTGCAAAATTTTTTTTGGACGAAATCTATTTTGTCCAAAACAGTATTATATACATAATACAAAATAAAAAAAAGAAGAAAATAGAATAAAAACTTAATAAATAATATAAATACTTTAAGATTAGTATGTTTAAATATTGTCAAGTGTTAAACTTTAATAACCTTTAAATAGAAAACACTTTTATATTAGATAAAAAGATTAGATTATAATAATTGTACAATAATTACTTTATATAGGTAAGTATATAGGAATGGAAAATAATAAATAAATCATAATTAAGAATAATGTGAATCCCATAAATAACAGATAATAACAAGAAATAAGATCAAGAAAAACACAATGTAACTATATAAATTTCAATGAACATATGACAGATAAAGTTGACAAACAGAGAAATAATAAAAATTCACTAGCATATGGACACTAATGGAAGAGAAACTTAAATAAATCTGGAATAAAGAAAATGCCCTAAATAAAATAGATGTCATTAAGAACAAGACAAGCAAAATGAAAATAAACAATAAATAGCAATTTCAACTACCTTAAGGTGGACATATTAAAAAGATCACATAAACAATAAAAGCTTAATGATAGGATTATTAAATAAGATTCAAAATATTCTATAAAATTAGGAGGACTTCTCTAAAATAAATATAAATTCTCAACAACTGTACCAAAAGAACATAACTTATATAAAGATAAGGCTCCTAATTAGGTAAATAAAATTATACTAAAATTGATGACTAAGACTTAAAAATACCGTTAATATCATTATATAAATAAATAGTATGGTAATAGATATCTATTATCTCTTTTAGGAAATAAAAACAATTCTTGGATTTTCCAATAGTATATTACAACAAATTAGTGATGTTAATAGATGAGCAACTTTGACCTTATCACATTGTTTGTGTTTGTAGTATAGCTACATTTGTAATAATATATTCAACTGGTATGCATGTGGGATTAGATATACTGCATGATGCACAGTGTATGCTTGATTGCTAAATTATCATAATATAAGCGATAATTCTATTGTATGATAATTACTATATGAAGCATGTTGATGTTTGTTTGTAAATTGTATGATCACCTTAAACCTGACTAAAAACTATCAGTACCATAAATGAAAATAGACATGCATTGCATCATTTGTATATACTACATTATAAGGAGTAGTGACCCCATTACGTATTAGCATTTCAGTAAGGTACTTGGTTTTTCTAAATAATATTTTCCTAGTTCTACACAAGAGTATCTTTATTCCATTCAATTCCACGCGGAAACTAAACTGGCATCGAAGGAGCACCACTCGTGGTATCGACATGAAAGGGTAATACTTAATAGAGTTTCTTTATTCCAAGGATAAGAGTGAAATATTTAAAATTAATTTGTGAGAGTTTATGGTATCCATTCTTCCTTAGTTCTATGACTCTCCTAAGCACAGTATATCACTCATCATGGCTTCCTTTCAACCTCGATGATAAGGCGTAAATCCACATCCTGTTTGGATTCCGAATTATCTAAGCTTGTACTTGTATATACACTTGCTAATTAAACTTGTTTTTTATTGCTTAATGTGTGGTATGGTCGGGTTATTTCACTGAGCCCGTGGTTTCACTCATCCTCCAATAATTTTTGTGCAGAAATAATACTAGTAGGGATTGGGCAAGGATTGTATGAAGAGTGCTTCTCCATTAGACTTTATTGAAATTAGAGATGTAGATTATGATGAACTTAGATTGAAAATTTGATAACTTGTATAATCAAGTAAGATCTTATATTTTGTTGGTCGATACCCAATTTTTATTATTTGATAGGGGATACTGATTCTCTACGATCTTGATAGGCTATGGAAAATCGGATTTCATAATAAGTTTAAATAAAGATATTATATCCATGTAATTAAATTTTATGAAGTAAACAAATAAGATAGAGTCTTGTAATCTCTGGCTTGCAAGATTATTCTCATATTATGAGTGCACACATGGTATGATAACTTTAAGGCAATCCTACTAAGCTATATTTTGAGACGTGACAATAGCTATAGTTATAGTATATGTATTGAGCTGAAAATAGAAAACCAATACAAGTAAAATGAGCAGCTTAAATGGCTCTAACTTTGCTTTTTTGGACAGGCAAGATGGATGGAATATTTGCTTTATGCAAAGAAATTCCATCAACTTGTGTTTGTCGAACAAAAGCTAGAAGGTTTTACACATGATGAGTGAAACCTATTGTACAGATAGGTATGAGACTATATTAAATAATGTGTTGATGACAATGCTTGGAACCTTATAGCTAACGATGCTAAAAATCCAAAACCAACTTGAAAAGGTATACACCAAGAAGATCAGTAATAGCAAAATGTATTTGATCAAGTAATTGCTATCCTTGAAATACATAGATGGGTCTCTAGTAGCAGATCACATGAATTATTTCCAAGAATTCATGAAACAACTCGCTACTAGAGGAGTGAAGTTTGATGATAATATTCAGGGATTTTTTTTCCTTAGCACATTGCCATATTCATGGGAAACCCTTAGGACGTCTTTATGTAATTTTGTTACTAATGGCATAGTGTCCCTAGAGCTTGCTAAGAGTAGCATACTAAATAAAGAGATGAGAAGAAAATCATTGGAATCCTCTTCACGGTTGGAGGCCTTGGTTTTCGAACCAAAGGGGCAAAGCCAAACAAGAAACTGCAAGAAAGGTAAAAGCCGCCACAAGTTCAAAAGAAAGTCAAAGTCTCAAAAAGATATAAAATGCTAGCATTGTAATAAAATAGGTCATATGAGAATGGAATCAGCTTCTTTAAGCATGAGAAATCAAAGGAAAAAGGGTAAGGATGAGAAAGAACAAAAGTTACTGCTTTAGCTGTATTTGATTGTGATGTTATTGTTGAAAAACTTAATAACCTCTCAGTCATACACTTTAAATAGATAATAAATATGGGTGCTACATTCCATGTGGTGCAAATCAAGAATTTTTCAAACACTCTAGGTGATTTTCATGGGAAGTCAAAAAGGTATTTCTTTCTAGGTTATGGAGGAGTTTAGTTACAAATTATGGAATGCGGTTGACAAGAAAGTTGTTAAAAGCGGAGATGTTATTTCCTTTGAAGAATAAACAAGTATAGATATCGAAAAGAAATAAAATTTAGTGTCAATTGCCAAATATGGTACTATTGTTAAGGTAGAGCCTCCCAGTAAGTTAATGATGAGTATGGGGATAATTAGCCTATTGACCCAGTTCTACCATATAGATAACCCCATATGAATACATGGTCTAGATTGATGGAGAAAAGCCAAAGCATATGAAGAGGTTATGTCTCATGAGCATAAGGAGAAGTGGTTAAAAGTCACACAAGAGGAGCTGTAATCGTTAGACGAGAATCGTACTTTTGAGTTAGTAAAGCTACCACAAGGCAAGAGAATACTAAAAAAATAAATAGGTGTTTAAGTTAAAAAGAGAAGAGAACAACTCAGCTAAGGTAAAAGGTAGGGTTGGTTATGAATGATTTCAATAAGAAGAGAGTAGATTTTGAAGAAATATTTTCACCTATGGTGAAGATGTGTTCAAGTCAAGTTAAGCTTAAGTTAGCAACCACTTTAATTTTAAGAATTGAGCAACTCGACGTATAGAAACCTTCCTTCATGGTGATTTGGAGGAAGGAATTTATATAGAATAGCCTAAGGCTTTCACAACAAAAGCTAAAGAAAATCTTGTTTGCATATTGAAAAAGAGTTGTATGGCCTTAAGCAAGCTTCGAGGAAGTGGTACGGGAAATTGATTCCTTCATGCCCAATCATGGGTATGCTAAAACTTCTTAGTTATTTTATATTCGCAAAAAAAATAAAAAATCTCCTATGATGATTTCAATATCTTACTGTTATATGTGGATGACATGCTACTTATTGGCAATGATACTAAAAAATTGAAGATCTCAAAAGAGAGTTAGAAAATTCTTTTGCTATGACAAATCTAGGTATTACAAAGTAAGTTTCTTTCCCTTTTTTTATATGAGAATTACTTGTGTGAGGAACAATGGAAAGTAATGGTTATCCTCACAAAAGTACATTGAGAAGGTCTTTGAGAGGTTTCATGGAGGCAATTCTAAACTAGTTAATACTGAAATAGCCATGAAATTCTAATTTTTATTTTATAAGTGTATTATTGAATTTAAGCATGATATATATATATATATATTGATAGTGAGTTTAATTTTGATGAGTATTATGATGTGTGAAAGTGTAGAATTATTTAAATATGTTAGATTAATTATTTATTGAGTTTGTAAAATATTAATATGCCTTAAAGTGTATTATTTATACTTAGATAAGTGGAATGTATATATATAAATATCCTTAGGTAGTAGAAAAATAGGCTAAAAACTTAGCCATTAAACCTCCATTATGTGCCTTAAGACAAAGATATTAATTAACCCAAAACAAAGTCATTAAGCCTTTAATGTCCTCATGCCCTTAAAGTCAACATAAGATAAACTTAAACTACTTAACCTCTAAAAGTTCGGCCAAAAATCCCAAACCAAACCAAAAGCCCTCCATTTGCCCTAAAACCTCTTCTTCTTCACTCCAAAAAGGCTCCCAAGGTGAACCAAGTTTGAGACTTGATTTTCTACAACATCCACCATCAAAAGCTTGATCTAGAGTCATTAAACCAAGCCTTGAAGTTCTTGTGGTAAGTGTGTTCTTCAACTTTCTTTTCTATGCATGAATATGTAGTCTTGATGCCATATTTGTTTAAATTCATGCTCCATGATGTTTTGATGGTATATGATGTGTTATAGGACTAGAGTGGTTAGTTTTATGTGCTTAGGATGAGTTTTGAAGTGTTGGAAGTGTTGGTGAGTGCATGTGGTTGGATGACCTAATATTGAAGATGATGTGAATTTGAAGTATAATTGATGTTTGATGGAAGTTGGAAGAAGATGATGAATAGTGATTTGGAGTTGATGAAGTTTTGGAGATGTTTGGTGTTGTTTGAATGATGGGATGATCATGTAACAAGCTTTAGAGTAACTTGGAATGAGTTTAAAAAACTTTGAGAGGTGTAAAATGCACTTTGAAAACAGGGGATTTCGTCATTTTTTTCGTTTCAGTGTGCACAACCTCGTGCATTGGCATGCAGCTACTCGTGCAGGCCTTAAAATTCTTAAAAGTTGCTCTCGGGTCACTTTTTCACACCCTGCACGGCCTCGAGCACCATCGTGCACCCAGTCATGCAGACTTCCTGTTTCGCAGCTCTTTGTATTTTAGCCGTAACTTTTTCACCGATCTCCGATTGAGGTGATTCATTTGGGTTGGAAAGCTAAGGAAAAGATCTAAAACTTTCATGTTTTAAGATTTTCCAAATTCGAAAAGTATCAGTGCTTAAATTTCAATTCTTTCCAGCTTATACACTTTCCAACAAAGTTTAAAACTTATTGTTGTTTGCTAAAAGTTGTTCAAAGCTTGATAAATGGTCATTTAAGTATTTGTTGAGTATTGTATGATAATATATGATATCTAAATGCTATGTGATGATGTTATAATGATTTATTTGAATTTCTTTGGATGATTATACTTGAGCTTTGATGAATATATATACTTAAACTAAGTGTGAGTTTGTAATTACTTCTTTTTACAGTGATTGATTCCCTTTCGGTTATTCCCATTGACTCTCGATCTAGTACAGGTACGCAGTAACTAGCTTATCTCTGTGTTAGGATAGGCATTTATGAAAACTATATATATTAAGAAAAACTTAATTGTGAGTGTTGATTTGTGTTTTACGCCGTTAAATCCAATCCCTGCCCAGGGTGGCATGAGTGCCTAGGGGCGCCCCCTCACAGATTGGGTGAGCCTAGGGTAGAATTGGTATCCGGTTCGGGGAGCGGCACCCTGCTCAGATTGGGCATGGTAGATTTAGGTGTTTTCTGTAAAATTATCTAGAACGGTATAAGTATCCGAGCTACTTATATCAACCCCCTGAGCATCAAGGTTGTTACTCAGGATCCCCCACTATCCTTGTTGCCCGGAGTTTGAATACTCCCATGTTGAATTACTAACTAAAGACTAAATAATAATTGAATGGTTGTTGCATCTTGCATTTAGTTTAGGCTTGTGTGAATCATATCGCTTTTGTTTTCGTTACTTGTGTACTGGGCCTCTGGCTCATATTTTATCTATTTCAGGTGAGGATCTTGATGAGTCTTATGCGAGCTTGGGTTATGGTCCTGATTTTGAGGATTTTCTGAGGAGTTTGAGGACTAGAGATGGCCCTGGACTGGTTGGAGCCCAATCTTTTTGTAATAGACTAGATATATAGGTTGGATAGTTGTTTATATAGTTCTTGATGAACTAGATGTTTTGTAGTTTTGCTAAGGCTTGTAAGAAGCCTTTTGGTTGTAATATATATATATATATATATGTATGTATGTACCTAGCTTGTATAACCTATGCTATTTTCTTATAATGTTTGTATATATATGGTATTGTGTTTTGAAAGTAAGCTATTAAGTAAATAATTTTCAAAATGACTTATGTTGTGAAATTAGACAAACAATTCATCAAACATTTCTTCTCGGACAACCTTACATATAATTCTGCAGATTATATGTGGTTGGGGAACTGTTATCACTTATTTTA
The DNA here is from genome assembly GCA_024138025.1 of Combretum micranthum. NCBI lineage: Eukaryota > Viridiplantae > Streptophyta > Magnoliopsida > Myrtales > Combretaceae > Combretum > Combretum micranthum. The sequence goes on along the minus strand of JAMXBD010004344.1, from coordinate 26,415 downwards.
AATTTAGGGGTGATAGTGGGTCCTTACAAAAGGTATGAAGTTAACGTGATACTGAATCGCATCCACAACCATCCTCCTCTTTTATAGCAACGAGCTCCATTTCCTCGTCACTGTCTTCTTCATAAACCTAGTGTCCATGTAAGTTGCATATGTTTGTTCTCAGTGAAGATGTTCCCGAGCAATTCTTTTTCCACTTCCTATTGTTGCTTCCGTTCTTATTATATCTCTTTCTATTTCTAGATGGACATGAAGAATTGATATGTGGGTTATCCTGTCCAGGGCACATGTTGGCCAAATGTCCTGTTTTTGTGCAGATAAAGCACATGGTAGCAGTCTTCTTGGGGCAATTTCCAATTTTGTGATTAGGGTTCCCACAAAGGTAACACTTAGACAATAGATGTGGACATTGCATCAGATAATGCTTCCTTTCACATTTCCAACACTGTATCTCTTCTATAGTTGAGTTCTTGTCCTTATTCAAACCATTAACGAGTTGGAGTGTTTCAAATTTGGCACTTGAACTTGTTCCATAAAATGGTTTCCTCTCGAACCTTATGACATTTCTTTCCACTGTTTCTCGCTTTTTCTTTCTTGCATTCTTGACAATTCTAGCTCTTTCCACAAGTTCTCCAAAGCTCCTGATATCAAATTCCTCTTATCTGACTCGGAGGTCTTCATTCGAACCATTTGGAAACACTTGTCTCTTAAGTTCCTCACTATGCTTACATGACTCCGGGGCATATTGTAGTAACCTACTAAACTCTGTTTCATATTGCTCAAGACTACATCCTCCTTGAGAGATACGTAAAAAATCCACGCTATATTGAACTCTCAAGCTCTTGAGGAAAAAGTTCTTCAAAAATTCATGCCTAAATGTCTCTCATATGATTGGTGGAAGTAGTTCTCTACTGTAAGCCCCTAAATTTTTCGGTAAATATAAGTAAACTTTAGAACCAGAAGTCAAACCGGAATCCTAAAATTAACCTAATTCTATGATTAATCTAATGAATCTAGATCTGACAATCCTGTGTTCTTAAACCTTAGACAATGAAATTAAGATAATTATGGATAATAGTTCGTAATAGTATAGGAAGCTTAAAAATATCATATTCGCATTTTCTAGTATCCTTCGAATCTGAACGGGATCAGTTTTCGAAAACCGTGCCTTGGTACACTGGATAGTGAAAATATTCCGAAAATACCAATAAACTTGTAAAAATATAAGGTTTTCAAAAATATCAGTTTTAGAATTTTTCGGTAACTAAAAATATCATATATAGGCCGTTCACGCATATTTGCTTTACTACCAGTATTTTAATTGTTTAATCTACTATTCATAGTACAATTTCTACTATTCATTACTATTTCATTATCTCTACTCTTTCTTGCACTCTACTCTTACATACTATCATACCTATACCTTACAATTTACCTTCCTCATACAACTTTAATCACATCACACTTTACACATTACTTTTTTTATTACAAAACAATAAATTTAATCAATTTTCTCCCCATTTCCCTAAGCATGTCGTCCACTCCCTCTCTTTCATCGCTCTCTATTATTTTTTTTCAATTTATTTAATTACATCTAAATTTCACTCCAAAACTCTATAAATACCCCCTTCCTCCTTCATTCTTTCACACAACTCATTTCCTACCGAAACTCTACCAAAATCACTCATAAACTCCCTCACCTAAATTCTCTCCCAAGTTATCTCTTCTCTCCATAAAACCATTTCCCACATATTACTACAACCCATTCTTTTCCTCTTCAACAAACACATAACTTTAGGTAAAATTTCTTACATATACACATCATGTTCATATATCTTAGTATGAGCTTAATGTATGTTTCTTAGACTCATGAGAGTTAAAGAAGTAATAATATGTTCATATTTTTTTTTGTTCATGTTTATATTTTCTATTATGTTATTATTATTATTAAGTTGTTGTTACTATTGGTATTATTATTTGCTCTAATCTAACTTCTATATAGTATTATGTATATATATTTCTTTATAGCATATAAGCTCACTTGTTATTTATTTATTCCTATGCTTTGCAATTTATCTATTCCATGCTATTATTAAGACTAGTCTTTCTAGTTTTAGACTTGTCCTCATCAAGTCAAAACAATTTTCTTTTTTCTTTTTTTCTTTTCTTTTTGGGACTAGTCTATTCTTAGTCTGGGATATCTTGATGAAGCTAAGGTTCCCAATACTTGACCTTATTATTATGCTTTTATTTATTCTTATATATATATATATTATCTTATTATGTGCTATTGTTATATTTCTCATATCTACATAATCTCATTCATGCATGAACATGTTGATATTGTCTCAACAATAATGAAAAGGAGTTTTCTTAAGTAATAAAAATAATAACTCTCTTTAAAAATACATTTTGTTACATAAGAAATGATTTTTTTTTCATAAAGTCTTATCTTAACAAATCCTTTCTAAAGTCAGAGAAGTTTATCACAAGTTTCTAGTAATAATAGTACATGTGATTTCATCAAAGTATGCATAAAGTAAAGTTATCACATACTCTCTTTTCAAACCAATAAAATAAGAAAGTTTCTTTAAAACTTAATATTACTAATTCTTTGTTGAGCAAAAGTTTTCTTAAACTCATTTGTAAATTTTTATCAACACTCTAAGATACTAAGGTTTGGATAAGTTTTACAAATCATCAAAGAATAATATCTTAAAGATAATCTTACTTAGAAAATAAAATTGGTAAATAACTTAAAAGAATATTATTATTTATTTAAAATGGAACTAACTTTAGGAAAAATCAAGAAAATATAAACATGACTAGCTTAAGGAAATTTTAGTCTTACCAAGAAATACTTAGAAAAATTATATTTTTCAACCATTAGAACGAAGTTGTTGGAATCATAAAAAGACTAAAATTATTTTAGAAATTTTAAAGTATTCTCTGTAATCCCTCTAATTTCTCATAATCTAGTTTTAATAAATACTAAAAATATAATATAAAATTTTTAAAGAATGGTTAAAACTTGTAAAAAAAAAATCACTCCAAAATTTTTTTTCGCGATTTAAAATATTAAAATAAGAACAAGTTTGGTTATAATTAGAAATACTAGAATCAATATAAATAAAGTTTTTGAAATATAAACTATGATTCTTACGACCTTAAATAATTCATGAACAACGATAAATATATGTTAATTATAAATTCTTAAATTCTTTCTCATTAAGCTCAATACTTATAAGACAAACTCTACGCTAATTAAATAATGATACAATGATATTAAAGACTATTTTAAATATTTATTTCCATGAGACAATACTAGATAAAAATAGTTTGTTACTAATAAATTAATATAAATAACTCAATTACAGTAAAAGGTAATATTCTATAACAAGAAATAACAATTTAACAAGTAATCATAATTAACCTTAAATGTCAGTTATGATAAAAGATGGTTAATTTCTAAAACTTACTAGTTATAAAAATACCGTTTAAAGATGCATTATTACAATTACACAATACATAATAAAGATTAAAAACCAAAATTCTAATCTAATTTAGTAACTTATAATTAGTAAAAAGAACTAAGTAACAAATATAAAATTAAAATTAAATTTCTAATCTAATAAAAAGTCTATAATAAATTTATAAATAGAAATGATTTCATATGTAATTTCAAATCTTAAAAATTTATAATAAAGTCAAATTGAGGGCAATATAATTATTAATTTATCAAAATATTACGAAACGAAACTTTTAAACAAATAAATATAATTTATGATAGCAGGTATAAAAACAGAAAAGTAAAAGTATTAAACTAAAGATTCTATGTATACTATCGTATTCAGAATATTTAATATCGTTAATATATAAATTTTTATCTAAAAATATTATCAAACCAGTATTTATCATACGTGTCATTTAGATCTAGACATCGTCACAGTCCGGTTCGGGTCTGGAACAGGACCCGAACCGCCGGTTCCCGGTTCCAAAAGTGGTGGAACCGGAACCGGACCCGTGGGAGCCTGTCCGGTTCCCGGTTCTTAGGAACCGCCGTTCTCACGGTTCGGTTCCGGTTCTAGAGGAACCGGGAACCATGAAAAAAAAATAAAAATCAATTAAATAATTTACTTAATTTAACTAAGAAAAAATATATAATAAATTTTTAACTTGAAATAACATTGAGCCTAACAAAATAATTATTCATGGTATTAGTTAAAAGAAATTTTATAATTATGTATTTATTTATATACAATCACTTGCATTTTTTTAGTTGTTATATTAGCAATGTGACACTATAAAATATTCAAAGATATAAATAATTCTCAATAACAAAAAATGAATCACACATTGTTAAGAAGAAAGTCTACTTTGATTAGAAGTCTACATAAATTTAACAATATATGATTTCAAATGTAATTATTACTTATGTTGTTAATAATAACACATTAAATATTGTGAATAGGAAATAAATTTTTTATTATTTATGCAAAAATAGTTTTAAATATTTATTTTATAATTATAATTTTTTATAATTTTCTTTCTTTTTTTTACTTTTTTTTATAATTTCTATAGTGTAGAACCGCCGGTTCTGCCGGTTCTTGAATCGACGGTTCCAAAACCGCCGGTCATACGGTTTTTAGGGATGGAACCGTAAGGACCCGTCAGAACCGACGGGTCATTTAACGGTTCAGACCCGCCATTGCCGGGCCGGTTCCCGGTTCAGGAACCGCCGGTGACGGGTCAGGTCGGTTCCCGGTTCGAACCGACCCATTATGATGTCTATTTAGATCCACAAAATTAATTTTTTTTCACCAATTTATATTTTCCCCCACTCCTTACATATTTATTGGTTATAAATTTATGATCTTCTTTTTGTTTTTATATTTCCATACATCCTAACTCACTTGCATTTTTTTCCTTGTTTTGTTTTGTTACGTATTACTTATGAATTTGCTTTCCAATTTGAACTTCTCTTCTGGACGCGAACAAGATTTCAACAAAAAGCGAAAATTCAAACACATATATACAAATCTTTAATAGAAATTCTATATATACCATAGTGTTTAGAATATTTAATAACGCGAATATGGAACTTCTCATCTAAAAATATTACCAAATCAGTATTTAACATACGTATCACTTAAACCCGCAAAATTAATTTTTTTCACAAGTTTATATTTTTACCCCCTCCTTATAACATTGTTGGTTATAAATTCATCATCTTCTCTTTATTTTATTTTTTATATATATCCTAAACCTAAAATAATTATCAACTAACTAATATAATAAATTAATATATACATATAAGTTTCGGTGGAAATTCGGTGGGAAAGCTACGAAGGAAGAGGAGCCGGATTTTTGGATCAATAATGCATCCTTTTGTCAACTAAATCAACCCAAAAGATCAACCAAATAATGACAACTCAATATAGCATTAATTGAAGTGAAAATAACAGCCAAATGAGATCAAATTCGGAGAAAATTCAACGAGAAATGCAGCCGCAACTCCATCCTTCATTCTTCTATATATATACGTTTAATGACCTTAATGAGGAAACAAACCATCCTCTTTATTTCTCAAATTTTCCAGAACGAATCCACTCCTCCCTAGCCACCAAAACGAACTGAAAACAGAAACAAACAAACTCCATTAAAGCTTCATTAAAGCTTGGGACAAGAAAAACTACGGTACATTAAATTCGATTTAAATCAAAACTATATTAAAACAATGTTCTAAATGATGTTATGATGATATTAGGATCATAACCAACACCAAGAAAGTCCAGAAATGGTTACATAAAGCTCCAAGCAAGGTAAATTCGAAAACCTTAATACACCATGCAAATTCGAAATTCTTGAATCATGGGGTTATTTAGATGTTTTGAGTTGATATATGTGTAGAAATATCATGTATAAATGCTTAGGAATGAATTAGAATGGATTTGGACGTGTAAAATGATGCAAAATCGGACTTGAACCAAGGTTGAAGATGATGAATAGTACCCTGATACTGTTCATGTGAATAGTAACACGAATTTTGCAGAAAATTAAAAAAATAATAATTTAAAAATAATTTTATTAATTCTGGTTGGTTGAAAATCTATTAAAAATATATATTTATTTTATTCTAAAGTGAAAATTATTTTTTTTATAATTTTGGAATTATTTTATTAATATATAGTTATTTAAGTATATGTATAAGTAGATACTTTAGCATTATTGAAAATATAGAAAAATATAATTTTATTAATCTTGGTTAGAAATATTAATTAATAATATTATTGTATTTATTAATTATGGAATATTATAATTTTTTTATTAATTTTGATATTATTTTTATTAGTATAAGCTAAATAAGATATAGAAAATAAGTATATGTTTTAGTAATGTAAAAAGTTTTAAAAATTAATATTTCTATCAATTACGAATTTCTTTATAAAATTACTAATATATATAATATTATTTCTTTAAAAAAAATTGAATATCCCAAAATTAGGGGGACATCACGTCCCCTGGATGAAGTTCTCCTCGGCGAGAATATATATATATATATATAATAATGAAATAACTAAAAATAAATAAAAGAAAGAACCTGGGACAAAACGTCCCTGTACCTTTGCAAATGAAAAAAATAATAATAATAATAACTGATAAATTAATTTAATTAATCTAAATAAATGATTATGATAATAAATATTCCGTAATTTATGTTTTAGCTAAAAATAATAGAAATATAACTTAAACTACTTATGTTATTAATGAAATAATATATAAGAATGAATAAATAAATAAAATGAATAAATATTTTGATATTGATTTTATCATTAAAGTTTATTTTTTAAGCAATATTATTGCTTGTATTACGAATATTGTTGATCTATTACTAATATCACTAATGTTGTTAGTAGTAATATTAAAATTATTATTAAGCCTATTGATATTACCAATATTACTATTATTGATTTTGTTACTAAAACTATTAAATTGTTTTTGTAATTAAAATTATTTTTACTATTAGTAGTAATATTAAAACTAATATAATCACCATTATCTTTTATACTAGTATTACTACTACTTTTATGAGTATCACTAATACTAAGACTAGTATATTATATAAATAAAAGATATGATTTTTGGTAACTAATAAAAATAAGATTTTTAAAATTAATAAAATAATCTTTATATATAAAGAAAATATACAACGATGGAAAATTTTAAAGGCTTAATTTATGAGCAATGTGATCTCTAAAAATTACAAGATAAGTATATAATATACACTAAGAAGAACTCTACGAAAATTAAACAATAAAAGATAAATAATAGTTACTATAATTCATTAACTAAAAACAATATAAAAGCAATGATAATATCAAATAAATATAAAATTCTAACAATTAATCGAATTAAAGATGGTATATCCATATCGTAGAATATTTAGAAATAAAAATTTAAGATTTTGCTAAACGCAGTAAATGTACATATTTGATATATCCAAACTCCATAATACATACAACTTTATTAAAATAATTTTTTTAAAAAAAAGGTATAGATACTAGAATATACCCTTAAATAAATAAAAATACTAACTTAAGAGACAGATAAGGTTGACAGGCAAAGAATTAACAAATAAAAATCTTCCACCAAATGCAGTAGGAATTAAGGAAAAGACAAACTCCTTAATTAAAAACATAGATATCAAGAGAAACAAAATACAGATAAATATTCTCTACTATAGGGATTAAAACCTTAATAAAAACTATATCAATTACCGATACGGAATAGTTCGGCACCTATAAGAATTCAATTAAAGTATTGAACGATAGAATAATTAATATAACGGACTTAATTTAATATCCGATGAGAGAGATCAACACCTTTAAATTATAGGAAGCCTTCTCTTACAGAAATAGTCCAATAATAAATCTCTGTTATTTTCTTTCATAGGAAAATAGATCCATCCTTGGACTTCCAGTAGCTTATACAACAATTTAGCGAGGACCACAGGTGAGGGAATTCTGATGATCTACTATTTGCTTGTGATTGCTACTGTTTGTTGTCATGTTGATTGTACTGCTTATATGGAATGACTGATTGATATGAGTGTTATCATCTGCATAATCACCTAAATAAATGGATAAAGATAATAATTTGACTAAACTAATTGGATATACTCGTCGCATGTGCTTGATCCCTTTGTAGGAAATGTCCCGAATTTGAAATCAAAAGTATTTTGAAATGTATTTTTAAAGAAATCCGACTTGGAATATTCCGAGTTACCTTTATATCCTTTGAAAAGGAAGTATTTATACTAAAAGAGTTTATGAGATAAACATGGGGCATTTCTGAGTATTGTTGTGACAGTGGATGTTGCCTGAGTCGGGGTCCACTGGTCACGTGGCGATAGATGTTACCTGAGTTGGGGTCTATCCGCTGGATTCACCTTTAATAGGTGATGGTTCGTATTGGCAGTAGATGTTACCCGAGTCGGGGTCTACTTGCATGATTCACCATAGATTGGTGATGGATTGTAAGAATGGCCATTAAATTGGCATTATATATATTTAAATATTAACCAGCGTAAATCACGTGAACACGTTGGGGAATATTTGTTGTTACCAATGGCGGTTAAGCATTGGGTGAGTCTGGATGGACGCTACCACCAGGCAGCCTCGTACGGGTAAGGCGAGATGTCCCATGCAGGTAAGTATGGGAGACAACTGAAATGTAGACAGGTAAATCTACATCGTCTATGGTTCCGGACCCCCATAGATGTGTTGCTTGCATTCATCACATATGCATTCATATTGTGTGTAGATAGATTTACACGAATGTATAATTAATGCTTGATAACTTGCGTGACCGGTAGTAGTGAGGAATGAACTCACTGAGCCCGTGGTTCGCTCACCCCCTACAGTTTTTGTGCAGGATTATTACTAGCTGGGATTGGGCTAGGAATGTGTAAAGAGAGCTTCTCCAACGAACTCTACTGAAGATAGAGATATAGGATATTGTAAACTTAGAATGTAAATTTTATTTTGAAATTTGTAAGTTGTAGTTGAAACCCAATTTCACTATTTGGTGGGGGATACCGATTCTCTGCGATCTTGGTAGAAATTGGAAAACCGGATTCCATAGTTAAAATACTGTAAAATATTATATCATTTATATGATAAACATTTATGAATAAATAGAGTCTTGTATACTCTGACATACAAGACGGCTCTCATGTATGGGTGCACACGTGATATGATGGCTTTAGATAAATCCTGTTAGGCCCCCTTTTAGGGTCGTGACATTCTCAAAGCTTAAGAATAAAGTTAAAAGAAGGAAACACTCACTTATAATAATTTAAGAAATTTTTCCAACAAAAGTAAAAAGGAATTTTTCAAGTCTTAGCATTTTCTAACTTTTAAGACATATTGTTTTACAAAAATCATTGTTGAAACAACACTAACTAAATTCCTGTACATAATATGAGTCTATATGTGTGTGTGTGTATATATATATATATATATTCAAAGGATTTTTCAACTATACAAATAACTATATTTTTGTAAAAGAATTTTTGGATAAAGAAAAGTTAGAAAAATTATGTTTTGAAATCTGGAATTTTCGTGATGGATTTGTATGTCACTATTCCAAGACTCAAATGACTTCTTTTGATAAAAATAACCTTAGAAATAGATAGATTTTTTCGAGTAGGTAGAAAACGGTATAATATATACGAAATTTCCAGTTAAAATGAGCAAGTTATGACCATTTTAAGTTGGAATTTCCATTCATGTGAATTTTGACAATTCAAATAAAATAGAATTAGAAAATTAAGGAAAAATCTTGGATGAAATACTCATTTTCGGGTATTTCCTTTGTTTAGGTGTCGAGGACCAATATCTTCTCTTTCCTGAGGATTACTTCGACTGATCGAAAATCGCTATGGACGAGTGAGTTTCCTTTACGTTTATGTATTCGTCATGTGCTTGTAGAATAAAGCATTAGATGTTAGAAAAAGATAAAATTGATATGCATGTGGGATATCATGGGAATTATAGATGTGAATTGTTATGTGCGATCAATGAACGATAAGTATATCGGAACCCAATCTGTGATTGATATAATTGTTTATATGTATGTATTGCTATGTGTGCAATTATTGCTTGATCGATTTAAATGAATTAATGTCGGATTGGAAATTTCCTTAAACTAAATTGCTCATGCATATCACTTAGAATATCATTTCCCATTTTTGATACCACTCCTCAGCATGGGACCGAAAAGGTAAGCTGCCTAGCCACATCTTGAGGATTCAAGACATTTGGGGAATACGACCACAAGTTGTAGCCGAGCCGGATCGATCACTTTGGGTAAGGAAAGCCCGTGGACTAGTAGTACAATTCATTGGAACCCCAAGACGCGTGCAAAATTTCAAGAGGTCATCTGGGGCCCAGTTCAAATAATTCACTAACTACTGATGGAGGGGTAAATCCATCATATATACGAAACCAGATAGTCGTATGTATTGTTTGATCATATGGTTGTTGCATTTCATATACTTGTTTAATAAACTTAGTTGAATGCTTGTTATGAGTACTTTTACGTAAGGAATATCTCACTAAGCTAGTTATGCTTATACCTTAATAGACTTTTGATATTGCAGGACCTTTGTTTCGTACTTGAGACCATCGTGATCATCCGAGTAGAATCTTTATTTTGGGAAGCTTTCAGAGGAACTCTATTTTGAAGTCCTAGAGTAGACTTCTTCTAAAATCTTCTAGCTATAGTTATTTGTCTTAGTAAGACTATGCTGTTATGGAGATTATCAGGAGAATGCCCCGTAGAAGTTGTAAGACATTATATTTTGATGAAATATATTAAGTGTTATTTTGAATGTTCTGCTGCCAATATCTTAAATGCATTACTCCACCGGTCTCCCTTTGATGTTAATGTACGCCTTGTACTAATATGGAAGCTTTCGAGTGATTGAGGTAGTCATTCTTAAGGTTTAATATTGTGTACAGTGGGCTATCACGTTTAGGATACTTGTTGGGCTGTGACATATACTCCTAGATTCCCACTATATCTTGATATTGAATGTTAGCATATTTATGCCATAAGCAAGCTTAAGGTGATGCGGTACTTCAAAAACATTAAAGGATCATTCTATCTGAGCTAACCAATCATCGGCTTTGTCAGGTTTTTCGAAAGCTCCATCGAAATATCGATTACATTTTATAAAGTTGGGTAACATACTTTGAAAGGATCTAGGTGATAGCGGTATAGTTGATGCCGATACAATAGGTGGTGTTAGAACTTTGGGTGTTGCAGGTGTTGGTAGCGTAGAGCCTATTACATGTAATCTCTTATTAAGCCAGCAAGTTATTCAATATCAGCTGGGACTTCTCCTGGTTGATTCGTTGTTGAGGTCTTTCTTGGTCCTCAAGTTAAATAGGGGGTATTTGAGGTTCGTGGTGTACCGGTGGGTCTCCTACGTGATCTATAGTTTTATTGGGTTTTAAGTGAGACTTCAGATTCTATTAATGTTTAGACGTTTGGAAAAACTTCAAGGAGCAAGCCCAAAAGCAATCAAGTGCAAAATACGAAAAAAAAAAACATATATATATATATATAGAAGAGATATTAAAAACTTGTCGAAGTCAAAGTAATCAAAAAGAAATTCATATCATTAAAGCAAATACATAAAAACAGAAGAAGTATTAAATCTTCCTTTTATAAAAGTTCAAAGAAACGACGCAAAACATGATTACAACTTCAGCCTATCTATCTCCTTTACTAATTAGATAGCTAACAAAGCATCTTTTAAATAAATTTTAAGCATTATATATTTCTTAACAAAAGGACTATTCATAACTAATGCTATATGAGAGTTCTATTTTCCATCCTCTTGGTCCTTCTTAGGAGGTTAACTCCTTCTAGATTGGTGTGACGACTTGGCGGTCCATTTTTGTCTTTCAAGGCATTCCTTAGCAAAGTGTCCCACTTGTTTGCAGTTTTAGCAGGAAGAGGCCTTCTTCTTTGGCCAATCTAGCATCTTGTGTTGGGAATCTCTATAGAAGTAGCATTTTTGCTGCAATTGTGGGTATTGTTTTGGGTAGTGTGTTCCCTTGCATTTCCTGCATCGGATGTCATTCCTTCTAGGAGTCTCCCCCTTATAGGAAAGTTCATTTGTCTTAAGTCTTTTGGCTTTAGGATTTGAACTAGCCGGCAGTGGAAAGAGTTTAGGCACCTTGCATTGCCTCTGGTTGAGGCTCCATGATTGGAATAGGCACAAGTATGGTAGGCATTCATTGTATGTATGCTCCTATCATATCTTCTAGGCGACTCAAAGCGATTAGAACTTCTTGGGTTTGATCTTGTGGTGGGGTGCTTTTTGTTCTTGTGGTTCCTTAGAAGGAATATTCGATCATGGTATGATCTCCTTGGGTAGCCTCTTAGAAACAAAGCGGAATGGTTACATTAGATATCTTTTTATCTAGTTCATGTTTTTTGAGTCTAGATTTTTCATTTCTAGTTTAATTTCTTTTAATCTGATCCGTATTAAATCTAAACCCATTTAATATGAACCATCAACTAAGAATTAAAAAAAATTTAATTTTTGAAAACAATTTGGAGTCGCCACCCGATTGGAACCACGAAAAATTTATAAGTTAGAATTAATGGGTTGGTTAATCATAACTTAGCTATTAGTTTGTAAAAAATTTGATTTAAAAACCAAACTTTATAAACCATAAATTTTGGACTCGGGGGCTAACCTATTAAAACCATATGGTTACCACTTAAAATTTAAAATTTAAAGTTTATCCTTTTAATGCTAAAAAATTTACTAATGTAAAAAAAAAATTACAAATTGTAATACCCACGAATAATAAAAAAATTGATCATTATTCACATTAATAATTACAAATAAATACAAATGACATTGATATTTACAATCAGTCATGAAAGCTTACAAAATTTATAATGAACAATGAATTAATTCAAAACTTTTTGAAGTGTGTTTTGTTGGTCTAAAAATATTAGACAAATTTTGCACTTTCAAAAGTTGATATTTATCCATTTGTTGACTTTAGTGGCTGCCATAATTAAGTCCTTTAATTGGCTTAGCTTTGGCTAATTAATGAGCTTATATTTTGGCTAATTAAAGGTGGTATTGGGCTTACTTTGTAACTAAATTTTCTGCTAAATACATGCATAATTTAACTTGTTCTAATCATATTTCATACATTCTAATGCACTTAAAATTTATGAACCCAATATTTAACCATTCTAAAGTATTTAATTATTTTCTTTAACACAACTCATGTTTTATACATCAGCATGAATCACATTTATCACACTTCAAAATCATGTATAATTTCAATAACTCATTTATAAAACATAAATTGGGAAATTCATAGCTATTTCAGAGGCGCTCCTTGAGCTGGCCTATATTTTGTCTTAAACGTGCTTCTTAACCTATCATTTGGCTTAGATGCAATACAGGTGCGCTCCTTGAGCTGGCACTTAACCTGGAGAGGCACACCTTATGCTGGCCTATGTTTTGTCTCAAACGCGCTCCTTGAGCTGGCATTTGGCTTGTATTTGTACATAAACTCTTAAGATTTTGTAAAGATAGGAACACCAGAGTTCCTAAGATTCTCAAATGATAACTTTAGCTCCTAACTTAGGATGGCAAAAAATTATAGGAATACTACGATTCCTGAAATTTTCAAAATGAAGCTCCTAACTTTTGTGGGATAGCTAAAACTCTTACACTTAGAGGATGACCAAAGTTCCCAAACAAAGGAATACGGTGGTTCCTAAAATTCTCTGAGGACAGATAAAGCTCCTGAAGATCTTAACAATCTCCATATGATGACTAAAGTTACTAAGGGATTCATAAGATAACTATAGCTCTTGAAAACTTTATGGTACAAATGACAATCCTAAAGTTTTCATAAGATAGCTAGAGTTCCTGAGAGTTCTATAAGATAACTTAAGCTCTTGAAATCTTTATGGGAATGCTAAGATTCCTAAAGAATTCATAAGATAGCTAAAGTTCCTTCTATAAGATAACTACAGTTCCTAAAAACTTTATGGGACAACCAACGGTCCTAAAGGCTTCATAAGATAACTTAAATTACTGAAAGCTTTATGAGGTAACTACAGTTCTTGAAAGTGTTATAAGATAACTAAAGCTCTTGAAATCTTTATGGGAATGCTAAGGTTCCTAAAGAATTCATAAGATAGCTAAAGTTCCGAAGCTGAATTGAAGGGAGGATGACTAAAATTCCTAGGTATTGCGATTCTCCATCTTCTTCTAAAAAAGTTCATCTGTGAAAAATTTGAGCCAAAGACTTTGAAAAACTCTTCTTCTTCTTTTTTAAGATTATTTTCAACTAAGACTTTACCCCTTTTTTGGGAAAAATGCTAACAAGTGGAAATCCTACGGGATCTGTTATGCATCGGGCTTGCCCCATTGATCACTCATTTTAGTTTAGCCTTAGGCTTGACTACTAAATGTCATTGAAAAACTTTTAAATATTGGGAGCAAAACTTTTCTTTTTAGAACTTTAATTTGCTTGTATTGGGACATTGTCTTTCAACTTTGGGGAAAATAGTTCTTAAACTTAAGGTAGATACCTTCCAATTTGCGGCAAATGATTTTCCATGCCCTTATGGATGATTTTTCAACCTAGAGATAATTATCTCATTTTGAATTGTGTAGTCCAAGATGACTTCCTTACATTCTCTTAGGCTTATTTTCACATATTTGACTTGGATTCTAAAAATTATAGTCCGATTTGTAAGTAATACATATTGGTCAATCTATTAGGTATTTTTCGGATCGTAATGTAAGCTTTATGGTTATTGGCTTAAATTGAAATGGATGTCTTATAAAGGCTTGTCTATGAAATTTCTCTTCAATATGCACTGGGTTTACAAGTCAAGAACCCTTAAGGAAAATCGATAATGCGCTTATCCCCAGTTTCAAGAGCATTAATAAATCAAGTCCTATGATGTGAAGAGCCTCTAAAAGGGTGGTATTATGGGTGGGTCTATGATATAAATATATTGTAGACCTTCGGTATTGAGCTTTGATAGGTTTCGGTGGTGTCACGCCCCAGCGGGTACCCTAAACGTGACAACCCGCCGTACGCAATATTAAAACTTAAGAATGACTACCTCAGTCACTCGAAAGCTTCCATATCGGTACAAGGCATACATTCACAACAAAGGGAGACCGGTGGAGTAATACATTTTAAGACATTGGCAGTGGAACATGCAAAATAACACTTAATATATATTTCATTGAAATAAAAGTCTTACAGCTTCCAAGGGGCATTCCCCCGATAATTCATAATAACATGGTTCTAAGTACAACATAACTAAAGCTAGAAGATTTTAGAAGAAATCTACTCTATAACTTCAAAATAGATTGCCTCCAAAAGCTCCTCAAAATAAGGATTCTACCCGGGAAATCAAGGTGGTCTCGGGTGTAAAAGATAATCCTGCAATATCAAAAGTCTATAGGAGTATAAGCATGACTAGCTTAGTGAGATATTCCTTACGCAATAGTACTCATGAGAACAATCAAACAAGTTTATTAATCAAGCATATGAATGCAACAACCATATGATCAAACATTACATACGACTATTCGGTTTCGTATGTTTGATGGATTTACCCCTCTATCGGTGGTTAGGGAAATGCTTTGAACTGGGTCCCGAACAACCTCCTTTAAGTTTGCGCGCGTCTTGGGGTTCCAACGAACCGTACTACTAGTCCCCGGGCCTTCCATGCCCAAAGCGATCGATCCGGCTCGGCTACACCTTGAGGCCGTATTCCCCGTACGTCCTAACCCTCAAGATGTAGCTAGGCAGCTTACCTTTCCGGTCCCACGCTGAGGAGTAGTAGCAAAACTTCGAAATGATAGTCTAAGTGATATGCATGAGCAATTTATTATATGAGGATTTCAATATGGCATTAAATCATTTAAAGCGATCAAACAATATTTGCACATATAACAATACATACATGGAAACATTTATATCAATCACAAATCGGGTTCCGATATATTTATCGTTCATTGATCGCACACAATGAATCACATACATAATTCCCATAATATCACATGCATATCAATTTTATCTTTTCCTACATCTAGTGCTCTATTCTACAAGCACATGCGCGAATACATAAGCGTAAAGGAAACTCACTCGTCCATAGCGCTCTAGGAGTCGAAGTAATCCTCGGGGAAGACAAGATCGTGATCCTCGACACCTAAAGAAAAGAAATACCCAACATGAGTATTTCATCCAAGATCTATTCAAGTTCTATACTTCTCTCTTAAAGAATTCGTAAAATCGTATGGAATGGAAATCCCAACTTAAAATGGCCATAACTTACTCATTTTAACTCGGAATTTCGCATATAATATGCCGATTTTTATCTACTCGAAAAGATCTATCTATTTCTAAGATTATTTTCATCAAAAGAAGTTATTTAGGTCTCAGAATAGCAGCGTACAGATTTGATACGAATTTTCCAAACTTTAAAACTAGAGTTTTCAAACTTTACTTCACTCAAGGGCTTTTGTACCAAAAATATAGATATATAGTATGATTGAAAATCCCTTGAATATATGTATATACTGTAAAGACCCGACATGCTCAATTCTCAAACCAAGCACACCAAGTCCCCAACCACGTATAACTCTTACGAATTATACGTAAGGTTGTCTTTAAAGAAGGTGTTTATGTTGAACATTGCTATCCGATTTTAGATTATGAAATCGTTTAGTTAGATTCTGACAACAACTGGATTTAGCAGCGGAAATAAATTTTATAAAACAATTTAGAAATAAAGACATTTCAAAACTTCCACTTTTACAAGTGAAAAGGCTTTTACTTAAACAAATATTTACAAAAGCTTATTTACAAAAACATGGGCACTAACAAGCCCTTAAATGAAAATACAAATTTATAAATAAATCCAGTATTTATAAAACAAAGCAAAGAAGAAACAAAATACAAATATATCTCGGTCCTATCACACTTCACTCATTCTCTCATATCTTCGAAACGCCCAAAACCCAGGACAAACACCATCACATCAATCATCATCACCATCACCATCCTCATCATCATCAACATCAACAACAATAATAAGAACAACAACAACATCAACAAGAATTCATCATCATCAACCTCATCAGCATCATCAACAACAACAAGCCCTGTAAAAAGAATAACAACAACAATAATGAGCCGGAGCCCAGTACACAGTAATACAATCACACACGGAGTGGCACACGAGCTTAACTAAATGCAATGCACAATCAACAAGTTATTATCTTTTCCTTAAAATAAACAAATCAACAATGGAGCACTCACACTCCGGAACAAGCCAATGGAAATCTAGTGGTCCTGAGTAACAGCAGCTGCTCAGGGGGTTGATATAGATAGACCGGATATCTATATCTCCTATATCTAACCGATAAAGAATATTCATAGCATCATCTAGGGTTCACATTCCTTTATACACTCCACTTATCCGGTCTATAACATCAATTAGTTCAACGGTCCCATACCCGTGAACTAAAACATATTATTTCCTCCCGAGCCTAAGTAAAGAATATACCGATATAGTTAACCCTATTAGCTACCCACTTAGCCAATAAAAGAAACCACCATTGCATCATGGTGAACCATTGCATCATGGATTTGAGTCATTGCATCATGACAAAGGATTGGGCTAAGTGCCTAACTACCGTGCCATTGCATCATGACAAGGTTGTCGCTCCCCGGTTCCGGATTCAACGACGTAAAGCACAAGCAACACTCATCAATTATTAAGCCGAGTTTAAGTTTTAATCCATATTAGATGCCTATCCTATCAATCATCACGCAAGTTACTGCGTACCTTGAATATGAAATCCAAACAGAGTCTCAGAAGGAATTCCAGAAGATAAATCAGATATCCACTTCTGTTAAGGAAAGAGTTCGTATAAGAAACTAAACTAAACTAATCATCCACTTCATCAAAATCATATAAGAACTTAAGCTATTTATCAATCCATCTCAAACTCATTTTATTAAGTCCTATTTGATCAGACACTAATGTGGAACCCCACTATGGCTGCGAAGATCGCCCCGCCAAAATATGGACAGTTCTCCTTTGTCTGTCAAAGTATTTCTTTTTACTTTGATTATGGTTTCTTATCCACAAAAGCTTAATCAAGGCATTCATTCACAAAAACATCTATTTCTTAAGCAAACACACCTTTGAAACAGCATATTCCCCATATTATTCAAAGATCATCCTAATTCATTCATCCAAGCTAATTAATAGCTATTAACCCATTTTAGCTTAACATTAGCCAAATTGATTAAAATTAGTCATTTGATTCATTTACTAAGTCAAGTTGATTAAACATAGACAATCTAATTCATTTTAGCTTAGTAAAGTTCATTAAGTCAAATTGGACTTAGATTAATTACTAATTCATTATATATCTAAGATCTAGTCACTTAATCCCAAGTTAGCTTAAACCTAGCCAAATTCATCAAAGTTAAACAATCTAATCCATTTTAGTTCATTCAAGTTCATTTAGTCAAGTTGAACTTAGGTTTGTTAACTAAGTTCATTTTATAACTAACTTCTAGATTTAATCTAATTATTTGTTAAATCTATAAATCTACTTAACCCATGTTTAATTACATGAATTAATTCACTTAGCACATCAAATATCACTCATCTATCTCATTTTAGCTCAAAAAGATCCATTTCTTAAGCAAAAACACATTTAACAAACAAAAACAAGTTTTAACTTTGTTTTGGAAAGTGTTGCAGCTGGAAAGAATCAAAATTTAAGCATTGATAATTTGGAATTTGTAAAAACTCAAAACATAAAAATTATATTCTCTTTTTAATCTTTCCAACGCAACTTGAATCACCTCAATCGGAGGTCGTATGAAAAAGTTATGACTAATTTACAAAACAGTGTCGCGTTAGAGAAGAAATCCGAGAGCGCAACGCCTTTGCAAACGGGGCCGTTTGGGAGACCGTTTGCACTCAGGGAAAATGAAATTTTCGATCCGAGAGCGCAACACCCTTGCAAACGAGGCCATTTCCAAGGCCGTTTGCTCCAAACACCCCTCCAAACTAGGCCGTTTGCACCAGCGTTTGTTAGATTTCGCGAATTCCTTGTTTCAAACACGAATTTTACTAAATTTTTACACTTCAAACCTTCTCCAAAACACTTTTCAACCATCATACTACACCCTACATACATTCTAACATCCTCAAACATGCATAAACTTCACATTTACCACATCAAACATCTCAAACTTCATCAACCTCCATAACCACTATTCATCATCTTCTTCCTCCTTTAAACACAACTTCCATCAACCATGAAAGCAACAAATACATATATAAACAGCACTCTCAACCCAATTCAACATAATTAATCAATTAAATAAGCAAACAACAAGTAAAACAAATATGAATTGCATTAGAAAACTTAGCTTTTAGAAAAAACACAAGTTGAAACTTCATCCTCTAGCTCGGTTTTCTCTATCTAGTTCATCTCCTAATCTTGATTCATCCTCTAGTTGGCTTTGATCTTGAGATTTGTTGAAGATTTGAAGAGAAAGAAAGAAAAATGAAGAAGAAAGGGAAAGGGAAATGAAAGCTTCGGTTGGGGAAAAAAATAGAATGAAAGAAAAGTGAAGGAGGAAGAGAGAGAGAGCAGGTGAGGAAAATAAATAAAAAGGAAAGTTTAAAACTTGAGCTAGCTTATCTAACTTTAGAAGAATATTTGTTTAAGATAAATTTCAAACCTTTAAGGAAAATAACTTCTTATGTGACAAAGTTTATATTTAAAAAGAGTTCTTATTCTTACTTTAAGAAAACTCATTTCTATTATGATTGAGACAATAACAACATATTCATGCTTGAATGAGAATATGTAACCATGAAAAATATAAAAACAACATAAATAAAATAAATAAGAGCATAAAAGTAAAGTCAAGTATTGGGAACCTTAGCTTCATCAAGGTATCCGGGACTAAGAATGTACTAGTCCTCAAAGAAAAGAAAAGCAAAGAAATAAAATTGTTTTGACTTGATATGGACAAGTCTAAGACTAGAAAGACTAGTCTTAATATTTGCATAAAACAAGTAAATAAATTTCAAGACTTAAAAATAAATAAATAACAAGTGAGCTTATATGCTCTAAATAAATATATATACAAAATATACATAATACCTATATAAGTTAGGTTAGAAACAATAATAACAATATCAACATAATAGCAACATAAAGAAAAGAAAACATGAACAAAAACAAAACATGAATAAATTGTTGCTTCTTTAACTCAATGAGTCTAAGAAACATACACTAAACTCATGTTAAGTTATATGAACATGATGAGCAAATAAGAGAAGTTTTTACCTAAACTTTATGTGTTGGTTGAAGAAGGAAAGAATGGGTTATAATATTATGTGGGAAGGGATTTTCTATGGAAAAGAGAGAACCTGAGAGAGATGTTGGGAGAGGAATTTTGTGGAGTGATTTTAGGGAGTTTTAGTATGAATTTTTGTTGTGTGAAAGAATGGAAGAGGAAGGGGTATTTATAGATTTTTGGAGTGGAAATTAGATGTAATTAAATAAAATGAAAAAGAAAATAAATTGTGATGCATGGGGGGAAGAGAGGCGTCGGTTTTGCTTGTATAGGGGGGAAAATTGATTTGTTTTGTTTGTTTTGTAATAAAAGAAGTAATGTGTAAAGTGTGATGTGATTGAAGTTGTATGGGGAAGGTAAATTGTAAGGTATAGGTATGGTAGAGTGTAAGAAAAAAGTAGAGATAAGTGAATAGTAATGAATAGTAGAAAAGTACTATGAATAGTAGACTAGACAATTAAAATACCGGTAGTAAAGAAAATACGGGTAAAAGGCTATATTTTATTTTTAGATACCGAAAAATTCTAAAACTGATATTTTTGAAAACCTTATATTTTTACGAATCTATTGGTGTTGTCGGAATATTTTTGCTATCCGGTGCTCCGGGGCAAGGTTTTTGAAAACTGATCTCGATCGGATTCGAAGGACACTAGAAAAATTCGAATATGATTTTTTAGGCTTCCCTATATTATTACGAACCATATTCCACAATTATTTCAATTTCGTTTTCTAGGGTTTAAGAACACGGGGTTGCCGGATCTAGCTTCACTAGACTAATCATATATCTAGGTTAATTTTAGGGTTTCATTTCAACTTCCGGTTCTTAGGTTTGCTAATATTATCGAAAAATCTAGGGGCTTACAGGTGGTTTTGAGCTTTAAGCATATGCCTCAATCCATAGGCATGATCACCTTTTTTGAATATTCTTCATTTTTCTTTTCTCTTCTCTCTCCTTTTTTTTCCCTTTTCGGTTTTCTTTTCCAATCCCATTTTCTTTCTCCTTTTTTATTCTTCTTTTCCTTCTTTTTTTTTTAACATGAATTCAAGGAGATTTATGTTTCTCAACTTTCATTGGATGGCTTATAACTCAAAGTGTATAGGCTGTGTATGGTTTTGAAATAAAGTCTCTTCTTTCTTTAAGAGGAAATGAATTATCTATACCAATTGATTGCTCTTGAATTAATACAACTAGGGTAAACACACATTAGTTGATCCTTTTTTTTTTCATATTAATGACCCTAACCTCCAAATTACCCCATTGTAGGGTGGTTCTTGATAGGGTTTACCTTTTAAAATACTTTCTTAATAGGCTCAATTGGGTTGGCAAGGGATAAGTGTGTTTGGGTTATTTAAATGAATGCTTAATGTCATTTTGACCCAAGTATCACATGCAAGGCGGACCTCCTTTAAGAAATAAGTCTATTTTCTCCCTTTTAATGTCACTCTGCTCTCAAGTGTTTAGGGTTACTGTTTAGAATTTGTCTTGCCTCTTATCATTCTGGACTTTTTTTTTATGAGATATTTTTCTTAGTTATCAATCATCTATTTTTCAATTGCCTCAAGATAATTTACTAAATGCCCCTTTTGTATTGGGTTTAGATTTTAGAAATTAAACCCAACAAATGTTCCTACTTAGTAAAGTATCAAGTCCTTTTGGTTGCCCTCTATTTCTATTATCTTTTCATTTTGTAGTTCACCTTTAGCCTAAAATGACTAATCATTGGTCTCAAAATTTAAAGGATCCTTGATTATTACCAAATTTCTCTTTTTCTCTTTTTTTTTTTTTTGAAAAAAAAATCATTTTTTGAAAAACTTTTTTTAAATTTATTAGAAAACTATATTCTAGAAATAACTAAATATTAATTACTAAAAAAATAATGGATAATTACAAAGAAGTATTTGGACACGATATTTTACAATGACTATTTACAACCTATAGTAGAAATTTATTTACAGAGATAATTCTCTTTTCTTTTTTTTTTTTTTGAAAAATTCAAATCAAAACCTATTTTATAAATTAGCATTTTTTTTCTTTTTCAAAATAATTTGTAAAGAGTAATAACGACCTTTTTCCTTTTCTTAAACATTCACAAATGGAGACAAAATAATGGACTTATGTTTAAAGGAGTGGAATACCTATGCAAAGAGATTCTAGTTGAAAAGAACCTATAACTATCTAGAAGAAGAATTAATCTAATGGATGATCAAATTATGTACAATCTATAGATATTTACAAGTCTATTATACATTTTGTAAAAACTTTTTATATACAAGTTTTGTATTTACTTTATTATGATCTATATAATCTAAAGAGTATTTGCAAGTTTTTTTTTTTTAGAATTTATTTATTTACAAAAAATGGAAAAACAAGATTAATGATAAATATAATATATAGATTTTTTTTTATATCAAAAAATCTTTTTATGTTTTTTAGGATAACTTACAAGTTTAGCATTTTATTATTTTATCATTTTTATCTTTTTGAACTATATACAAATGACTATAGTACCAACAACAAGCTATTATTTACAATGTATGATGAATTATTCACATTACATATTATATATGCAATTTACACGGATGCAGATCTAGAGGTTAACAATTAGTTAATAATGGGGCAATTATGAGATTTTCACTTCAGTTACAACCTCATTTTAAAAAAAAATGATTTAAATAATTTTCAAGGGAGAGTTTTAAAATGATTTGAAACTGTAACTCCTTAAGGTAGCCTCATTATTATTTAATCACTACTCATATTCATGAATGCAATTGGGTGGGTTCTAAAGGTTTTCCGATTTAGTAGATCATAGATCAACACTAAACCAAAGCGAGAAGTCATTTCGTGAACCAAAGGGTGAAAAGCCACAGCCCCCAGATCCTACTAGCGAGCTCTCTACCTAGGTTCCTAAGACGGTTTGGTTCTGACCGTATCTAGCAAACATTTTTATGATCTTCCCTCAACAATATCATGTGCCCCTATTATTTGTAGAAGCTCATCTCTCTCTCTTTTTTTTGCATCACTAAAACAAAACATTAGTACAACTATTTACAAATTGATGGCTATACAAATATACAAAATTGAGCATAAAAGGACAAACTTTAAATTCAAAATTTTAAGTAGCTAGCCCTTTCAAAAATAAGCTTCCCTAGTGGACTCGCCAAGCTATCGAGTCTAGATTTGTCGTTTTTGATTTAATTTCTTTTAATTCGATCCTCAATAAACCCAAACCCATTTAATACGTACAATCAACTAAGAATTAAAAAATTTAATTTTTGAAAAAAATTTAGAGTCGCCACCCAATTGGAACAATGAAAAATTTATAAGTTAGGATTAATGGGTTGATTAATCCTAACTTAGCTACTAGTCTGTAAAAAATTTGATTTGCAAACCAAACTTTATAAACCATAAATTTTGGATTCGAGGCTAACTTATTAAAACGATATGGTTACCACATAAAATTAAATTTAAATTTTATCCTTTTAATGCTAAAAAAATTACTAATGTAAAAAAAAATACAAATTGTAATACCCACAAATAACAAAAAAAAATTGATCATTATTCACATTAATATATTACAAATAAATACAAATAACATTGATATTTACAATCTATCATGAAAGCTTACAATATTTATAATGAATAATGAATTAATTCAAAATAGAAATAATAAACCAAAAAAGGTATTTTTTATTTTTTATGTCGCTCCGAAGGTGTCTATGTACTCGCTAATCGGAATCAGACAACACATAGTTATTTTATAAAAACTCTAGTGGGTTGGCTGGTTTTAGATTTAAAATTGTTTTCATTTTAAGTTTATTAAATTTTCTTTCTTTTTTTTCTTGAAATAGAATTTTATGTGAGATCCTAATAACTACTTTTTATTTTTATTTATTTATTTATTAGAAAATAGGTTTTTCTATTTTTTTAATAAAAAATTTATACATATATTTTATATATCTTTTCATATTTACAATGCACTAAAATACACATATACATTTTAAGAAAACAAATTCTATTTTTTCATTTTTTTCCTTTTTTTTATCACATCCTATGTATACATATAATTTTTTTTAAATAGCAAAAAAACTATAAATAATAATAATAATAATAATCTTACCTGGATCGGGTCGAAGCTGCTGGAGTCGGGTCGAGTCGGGCCGGAGATGAGTCGTCGAAGTAAGTCGCCGAAGTGGCTGTCGACGTCTTCGAGCTGCCTTTAACTTAGATTTGGACTCTTTTTCGTAGAGATTTCTTTGTGATTCTGATGTCTTGTTTTTTTTTTTTTCTCTGTTTTGTGTTTTTCTTCTGTGTTGTTTTTTTTTTCTTATGTCAATATCAGGTATTTATAGGCTTAATAAGCTCACCTACTTGCTTACCCACCGCTCACATACCCGCTTGCTGACATATGCGCTTATCTCATTTGACAGCTGACTGACATATGCGCTTACCTCATTCGACCATTGATATATGTACTTACATCATCTGGCTAATGAGAGCATGTGGAAAAAAATAAGGAGAAAAAGGGCAATTTGCTTCTATGCAAAATCAAACCCAGGTCTCCCTTATACATGCCAGTGACTCATCCATACAAGCTGTTAGCCTATGCCTTGTTTTAGTTTACACAAAAATGATATTTAAGGCTTCAAAAGTGGCTCAATTAAATAAGCTTATTTACATGGGGTATTTAATTAGGTCCAAAATAAATCATAATTAAAATTAATATTATATCAAGCTCAAAAATATTTTTTAAAAAATTTATTATTATTTTCTCTCTTTTTTTCCTTAATATTTATTGTGATGATTTTTTTTAGTTTTTAATTTTTGGGCTTAATATAATATTAATTTTTATTATAAATTAAACCCTTAAATAGGTAAAAATGGGGTGTCTACAATTTTTATTCACATGTTTCTTAATTTAGAGAAAAGAAGTGTAGTAGAACGTTTTATTACTCGTTTTCATTTGTTCTTTAAGAGGGTTAGCAAGGGCACTTGAATGGGATCATTTACCCAGCAATCTTATCGAAAGAAGGGGTAGTACATTATCCTCTTTCTATTTGACTCTAGATGGGAGCCGATTAGGGTTACTACATATCAATTCTTAAGGTAGGCTTAATCTGTTCATCCATCATCTCAAATTCTTGCTTCCTCCATGTTATTCCCTTATTATCTTGAAATATCCCAAATCTTCACCAAGATTAGAAATTGAGTTTAGATAGATTAAATGACTAAAATGAATTATAGGATTTAATTAGACAAGTTGATATAATTTAATTAGTTAATTGAGATTTGAGTTTTAAATTCCCTAAACATGTCATCAAAGTGTTTAGAGAATTCCTAAATCATTGATTCTTACCTTAAACACTAATTCCTAAATCTCAGTAAAATTTGAGTTCATTTGCTTATCTTAAAATGTCAGTTCTTAAACCCGAACTCAAATTAAATATCTTTTATCTAAAATAAATGCTCAAATTAAGTTCTTATTGCAAGTTCTTAATTTCTAACATATCGGTTCAGAAACAAAATTTTAAATACTCTTGGAACTATAGATATTTGATCTGATAGTTCTAAGCCCATACCTATATTCGTTTAAATTAATTTTAATCCTTTTTATTTTCCTTTTAATCTCTCCTCCTCTGCCTCTCTCTTCTCACTTTTCCCTTCCTTTTATTTTTTTCTCCCAACCGATGGTTCTCTCCCTCTCTTCCTTTCTTCTTCATTTTTCTTTCTTTTCTTCAAATTCTTCAACAAATCTCAAGATCAAAGCCAACTAGAGGATGAATCAAGACTAGGAAATGAACTAGATGGAGAAAACTGAGCTAGAGGATGAAGTTTCAACTTGTGTTCTTTTCTAAAAGCAAGTATAGTTTACTATTTATCGTCTTATTTATAATTTCGAATTTAAATGTTGTATAGATGATGTATATGAGATTTGAGAAGTGTTGT